>LKTO01000399.1:0-47683 GCA_001399465.1 Hymenoscyphus scutula | reverse complement strand
GAATTAAATATTTTGAATAGCGCGAAATATGCGGTTTCTTGAAGATACGTTGAACTAAGGCTAGAATGGAGAAAGTGTCAACAACGAGAAGCCTGAGTTGGTTACCTATTATATGACTGGTTCTGCTACCCTAGCTATGTTGAACAATTTGATTATGCGGGTATTTTTGTGACTGGGACGGAGAGAGAGGTTGTGAGGTATCTGAATTGAATCTAATAGCTGGCGAGAAAAACACTTTATTCTAAGCCCAGTTTCTCTAGCTTTGCTATTTGTTCGATCGTAGCATCTAGACATTCTTGTGTAAACATGAATGCGGGAGTCTTCCTTTTACCCTTACACGTATATACAAGGCGTTCTGCATAATAATATAGTTTATGCTAACTTTGGAATTTACCACTAGTAATAAAACATTTGGACCCTCATCCACGCGTAAGCCTTCGAAATACAAAAGAGGAGGGACCTTCCATAAAAAATGAGAGTCCTCCCCCTATTCACTGTCAATTCGTGGTCCTTACCAAGGTGATTGTTTTGAACTTCGCTTATGATATGATCCCTGCGACTTGGCTTCCGCCTTATCGCAGGACATGAAATATCACCCCGCGCCGCAGCTCAGAACCTGGAAACTTCTAAACAACTTCAACAACTCTTGGACCCTTTTCAACTTTCCCAACGAAGGCGTGTGGCTGTAGGAAACTCGCCCACCATGCCTCCCACAATAGCCCAAAGAGCCCTGACCGCCCAGTTCATGTCGATCACTGGCGTCAATGACAAAACCGCGGCCAAGGTAAGTTGCGCCTGCCTGGATCTGCCATGAGGGGATTCCCAACTTTGGAAGGCGCAACAATGCTAACCGTTCCTTCTTCAATAGCTCCTCAAGGCTGCCAGCTGGAAGATTGATCAAGCATCTGACAGGTAAGAACTCGGACTCCCATCTTTTCCCTTCATTCATACCATACCCCTCCTTCGAATCGCAATCATCGAATTTTGGACACTAGCACTCCTCTTCCTCGAACCTTGACTATACACTATCATGTCTATCGCCGCCTTCGACTTCGAAACTATCCCTAATATCATTCTCGACTACCGTTACGTTTACGAAGAGTCGATTGATGTCGTGCTGCAAGCACGGCAATGGCAATATCAGGCTCGGAAGCATGTTGGAAATACAGATACTTCCAACTTGGCCCTACCGGCCAAAGACTCTTTTGGGCCTGGGGTCGACTTATGGAACATCCATAACTCTTGTTGGATCGACAAATATCATTGGGCTCATGCAACCGGGGATTGGACACCGATACGCAAGACCATCGATCCTCCACATCCACTGGCCAAGTCCTTTGGAGATACAGAGCTGTGGTTTCCAGAGCCACCCTTCTCGCTACATACCCAATCATCCATTGTTGCTTCGGATTTAGCCCTTCCCTTTATAGAACGACCAGATCCTACCCAAATTGACTGTACTCCGACTCGTATAGTCCTTCGCAGCCCAACCTTCCAACCATTCTCCACTCAAACCCCGTACGATCTCATTCAGCTCAGAGGCGAATTTGAGGGCCATGTCTTACTCGATGATCTGTTGTGGGAAATAGGTCGAATGGGTTGCACTGTGGGGAGTATTGAAATTGACAATGCACCACGCATGCAAGATCATCCGCCACAAATGCAAGGTTATCCTTCGGTCTACCCGATGGTGAATCAAATGCCTTTCGCGGCACCAGGTGGTGCAGAAATGCATGCCTTCAGTCATCAGCTACCTCTTTTTCCTCCAGCAGCATATTCACATGGTCCTCAACTCCTTCCAACGGGATATTACCATCAATGGCAGGATCAACGTCCCGTATACGGCTGGCCCGTGCAAGAGGAATTACCGTATGAGTTACGCGTATACGAATGTCGATTGCCAGCTCCTCCATTGATTTCTCAGGTTGGCAATTCTCAATGTACTTCCGATTCCTGCTCCGAAATAGTTGCCGAGAATAATTCCAGTGCGGCACTGCTCCTCTCTCAGTTTCTGGGTACTCTGGAAGAAGTCTATTCCATTTTGGAGGATTTGCCTGCGGCCGGATCCAAAAAGCACATTGCGTTGGACAAGGGCGAGGTGGAATTGGGAATAGCGGTACAGGTTCAAGAGGTCGATTCGGAAGAGGAACTCGACACAATCAACAATCCGCTTGAAAAATCTACGATTTCGCCTTCCAATGTTTTAGAAGCAAGTACGAAGCATGCTAACGTAGATTCATATAGCTATTTTGCGTCAAACGGAGGTGGGGCGGTGGCTTCTGACAAGAGCAAAGACAATCTAGAGAAGCTATTCGAAAGTTACCGAGGTTGGTTTCATGGCAAAGTTACTTGTGGCCTCTACTAATTTCTGTTTCGTAACAGATCGCAATGACGAGCCAGATACTGTTGGTACCGATGGCGTAATGAAATACTTGATGTCCGACCTCCAGCTCAACATCGAAAACGCTGAAATGTTCATTCCTCTCGAGATTATCCAAGCTCCTTCGATTGGTGAAATGACCAAAGAAGCCTTTGTCAATGGATGGAAAGCTATTGGGTACGCAGTAACTTTCTAGTTGATTATACTCTACTAATAAACACCAGCGCGGACACTATATCAAAACAACGAGCGTACATCGGTACTCAAATCAGCCAACTTTCTTCGGATATGACCCTTTATAAACGGGTATATAGATACGTGTTTGTTTGTGCTCGGGAGAAAGGTCAGAAGGCTCTACCACTTGACCAAGCAATTACGTATTGGGAGGTTCTATTTGCTCATCCTGGGATGTCATTCACAACTTCCTCTACAAGTTGGACGACATTATGGTTCGATTTCCTAAATGCGAAATGGACCAAGAGCGTCAACAAAGACATGTGGAACATGACTTTGGAGTTTTTACAAAAGGCAACGGCGGACGAGACCTTGAGCTTCTGGAATGAGGACGGGGCTTGGCCAAGTGTTGTGGATGATTTCGTAGCTTGGGTCAAGGAGAGAAGAGGCGATACGGAGAAGATGGAGACCGACTAGGTTTGGTGGACAGGGCATCTTGACTTTTATTGAGCGTAAATAAGCTTGCCCCTCGTGGCTTCAGCGAGCATTGTAAGCGGCGCATTTGGCAGTCCGGAAATTAGACTCCAATGGCATGATATGAATTATGATACAGCACATATTACTTCTTCCTCTCCTCTGGTGGCTTTTTCTATGTGCCTCCTTTTCCATTCCAAAATTCCCATTTCGCCATGTAATGCCTGTCATATAGTACATTTCCTCCCAAAAAGCGTACATCTCAATCCATCTCCCCCTTTCTTTGCAAATCCTCTCCCCCCTAGAAGTTCTCCCTCCTATCCCAACTTATGTCCCCACCGATCTTACTGATACTCTCCAACGTCCCATCACCCAACTTGACGTTCGTAAACTTGATCATTCTGGGATCGAGACCGAGAGTTGTTCGCACGTCGTCCTGGATCCGCGAACTGCCGTCGTAGCGCATGATGAAGTAGTGGCCGTCTGTGTATTGGGCTTGGTGCTTTCGGGTGCGTTTTGGGAGGGCGAATTGGCCCCAGTTCTTGATGCCGCGGATTGTACCGCCGGAGCGGAGAATTAGGGAGCCGGTTGTTCTTGCGATTCTGTGGAAGTGTTAGAGGGAGGGTAATTGGGCGTTGTGAAGGCGAAGGAGGACGTTTCGTGGGCGTTGAGAAGTAGTAGGTTGTTTATGGGAAGGGGGTGATTTACTCTTTTACCTCGGCGAGGGAGCCGGTTGGTCGAACCTGGGGGCTTTTGTTAGCATCTGCTGGTACTCTGAGGGTATGATTGGAGGGACTTACAATGGCGATGAGCTCGTATAACATCTTTGCGGAGCTCTACATTCACAATTGACGAGGTTCTGATATGGATGGATTTCGCGATGGGCAGAATTAAGGTTGTCGGCACGGGGGAACGATGCTCCGTTGAGACCCACTTTGGATTCGCGATTGTGCGAGCGATAAGAAAATTAAATTTGGATTTTTGTACCCCGCAACGCGACTCCCGAATACCACGATTTCTTTGCGCCAAACACGATACAAATCTATACGCAAGGAGCAACAATGTCTAAACGCGCTGCGGAAGAGTTTGAGAATGGAGGCGCTTCGTTGAAGGGTGGAGAGAGGCAGGTGAAGGAAGATTTGGATGATGGTGTGGGGGAATTCGAGGACGAGTTCGAGGATGAATATGAGAGCGAGGATGAGATATTAGAGGCTGGCGTTGATGGCAGACCGGATGCGGAGCGGGAGGCGGAGGAGAAAGCTGGTATGTTGCGCATTCTAGAGATAATTTTGAGAGGAGATATACTTATGGGAAATAGAGGCTATGGATGTAGACCAACAGACTTTTATTGTTGGCAGGAATAAACTCGAACCTGGCCAGACTCTCTCTCCCGATTTAACGACTTACGAAATGCTTCATGCGCTTAGCACGCCATGGCCTTGTCTTTCTTTTGATATTGTGAAGGATGGGTTGGGAGATGATAGGAAGACGTATCCTGCTACTATGTATGCAGTTGCGGGGACACAGGCAGATACCAAACGGGAGAAGGAGAATCAATTAATGGTCATGAAGTTTTCGGGCTTGAGCAGGATGGAGAGGGATGTGGATGAGGATTCGGACGATGAAGATGATGATGAGGACTCGGATCCGATTTTGGAGTCGACGAGTATTCCTTTGACGAGCACGACGAATCGAATTCGGGTGCACCAGACACCAGCGAGTGATTCGAGTAGACCACCCACCACTTTGACTGCTAGTATGATGGAGGCGGGCGTGGTTTTGATTCATGATGTTACACCACATCTTGCTTCATTCGATACCCCAGGCACAGTCATTACCCCACAACAAAACAAACCTATTTCGACATTGAGAATGCACAAGGCAGAAGGATATGCAGTCGACTGGTCACCATTGATCTCAACGGGCAAACTCATCACAGGGGACAACAACGGAAGTATTTTCGTTACAACCCGAACAGCAGGCGAAGGATGGGCCACCGATTCAAGACCACTCCTCGGACATACAGGAAGCATCGAAGAACTCCAATGGTCTCCCTCAGAAAAGAATGTCTTCGCGTCCGCCTCGAGCGACGGAACTATCAAAGTCTGGGACGTCCGAAGTAAATCCCGCACCGCTGCCCTCAGCGTCCAGGTCAGCAACGTAGACGTGAACGTCATGTCCTGGTCCCATCAAACTACTCATCTCCTCGCCTCAGGCGCCGACGACGGCGAATGGGCAGTTTGGGATCTCCGACAGTGGAAACCTTCCGTCCCATCCACCGCCTCCTCAAAACCTACACCCGTAGCCTCATTCAACTTCCACAAGGAGCAGATTACGAGTATTGAGTGGCATCCGACGGATGATAGTATTGTTGCTGTTGCGGCGGGCGATGATACACTTACGCTTTGGGATTTGGCGGTGGAGCTGGATGATGAGGAGAGTAAGGATACCGGGGGTGTGGGAGATGTTCCGCCGCAATTGCTATTTGTGCATTATATGGCTAAGGGAAAGGAGGTGCATTGGCATCCGCAGATTCCTGGGGTACTTGTGGGTACGGGGGAGGCGTTTAATGTTTTTAAGACTATTAGTGTGTAGAGAGCTGAGCTGCATTAAACAAAACAAAATAAAAATTGTCATTCTAATTTATTGTACGTTTACGTGTGGATATTTGGGAGGAACGGTATAGTTTTTGAGCTTTGGGGTGTTGTTTTGATGAGGTGGGATGGTAGAGATGGCCAGGAACCCCTATTCCTCGCTTAAACTTGATTTCATTTATCAACTGATGAGCTACATACCAGGTAATGAACAACAGTTGGTATGTTAGAAACTTGAAGCCTTCTTGTCGAGTATATTAGGAACATCTGGTAATTTTCAGGAAACAAGAAAACCTACCCCAAAAACAGAGCAAGCCATGCGCTACAACTAGTACATCCTCCTTTTTTGCTCTTGAAAGCAACTGTGCTATGTCGAAGAATTGTTTATGCATCAAATATGTTGGATAAGTAATTGGTTTAGCTGACACGTAGATGTGGCTGGAAAACGCTAAGTTTTGTTTTGGTGGTGTCGCTTATTTTCGCTTTGGACAACAAAATTAAGCGACAAAAAGTATTAAAGCGGAACAGATTGTGGTATATATAAAAAAATAAAAATAAAATAAAAAACTCCTAATAATCGCAATATCCAACAACGGGTGATCTCCCCCGCCAGTGTGTTCGGGGGTTAACATGTGAGTTAGGAGATCAATTTGCGCCCTACAAAGCCATCTAGATGGTAGTTCGTAGGCCATGAAACCGTGCTAAGCAGTGTGCGGTGATCCTAAGAAGGGTTAGCGTTTTCTTCAAGCACTGCAAGTTAGTATGGTCCTGGGTCTACAAACCCCCCCAAAATACAAGCCATCCATACTCCCCTAGCCAAGGGAGCAGTCATACTTGTATCCTGATCCAACAGTCGATTTGCTTATTTGAGTATAGATTTACTTGTCGCTAAAATATCGGTTGTAGTTCGATATCCATGTCGTGCAGCCAATGAAAATACAAGGTCCATTTGAAGCATTTAGTGAATGCGACGATGTGTGGAGCCATTTCGGTATAATAGACACCAGCATAACAACGCGTCAATACCTGGGTTCAAGTTCTGTTTACCAACCCTAATGCGCACCACTTACGCGTCGGCTTGTCAATTTCTCTGCCTCCTTTTGCAAGTTTCCTCGCCACAATCTCAACTCATTCATTCCTTTGAAATCGACCTTGAGCCGACCTTCACCATGACCCTCATACCTGAGACCTTAGACGCTCGATGCTATCAAGGCACGTTTGATATCCAAGGAGCAAACGATGGAAAACGGACACAATGAAGCCGTGCGTTTATTGAAGCGTACCAAGCAGGCAGAACTGGACCAGAAGCGGTATGAGCTTGAGCTGGAGCTCCAAATCATTAGAGAACGAATCGAGCGGGAGTTTCTGGAAAGCAAGGAGGGAGAAGAAGATAGGCACCGGGTGGCAATTGCAGATGCAAGAATGGCGAGCTGTAGAGAAGAGGTCGAAGCAAAGAAACTATACGAAGAGCACCAAGAACGAATCCGAAATCAACCACGAGAGCTTGCACAGATCCCGAGTTCCCCTCCCACCCAACCTTCGACTCCACAAGTATTCCAGCAAGCAAATGTCACCAACGAAGAGGGAGGACGTACCCCTGGAGAACAACAAAGCGAAAGATCCCTTGAGCTTTTGTGCAGCCATCCATACTTTGATGGATCGGACTACTTATACACACTCTGCAGGGAGTCTGGTATGAGCGAAGACGAACTTGATGCTCTTGGTGCAAGAATCCACGGTCTAGCAAGAGCAGGAATCCTAGTTATTAAACCTAGGGAAGGCAGGTATCAAAGATTTGAAGAGACCTGGGTTCAAGAGATCTATGATCACTTTCCAGGAAAGGAAATCTTTCCGCTCCTCAAAGACCAAGAACTCGTGTACACGGCCTTGAAGAACATGTTTATCACACGAATGGGGGTAGAGGCAAGAGCTTTGCAGTTGAATGACGGAGATGCCGGCAATATCCCCAATGAGTTCGAGCTTCGTAGGGCCTCTTTTGAAAAGGAAGGGGAGCCTGCAGAGGAGTGGACTTTGAGAAATGATTGGGATACATACCGGTTCATTTTCAACGGACCTTTCATGATGCTGAAGGAGAATACTCAGTTGTCCTCCGCTCAGGAACACGTCTCGCAATGGGATATCCGACCAAGCGACATCAAGTCCCTGATTTATAATCCCAGAAGCTGGACGATCAAGGCCGAATACCATCGGAAGGACTCCATCATGATCCAATTCGATAACGGACCATGTTACGATGCCTTCATGAAGATTGTCAAGACGGGATGGGGCGTGGAGAGCGGTATCGTGAAGATCTTAGAGGAAGGGTGTGTAAAAACACGAGGATTTATTAATAATAAACGCTAACTGTATTTTTAGTCTAAATCTTCGTTTCCGTAAGAATTACTGGTTGCCTTGATTTCTCACGACTTCGTCTTGTTGGACTCCCTTGGTTTAGCATTGAGTTTATACGGAATGCCTTTTCTAGAATGGATTTGGATGAAATACTAAATTCACGCTTAGGATACAAGACTGGAGAGAAGTTCTGGTGGGAGTGGGAGAGAATAGCTTGTTGATGTTATATCCTAAGAAAGGGGGATTCTGATGGGTCACAAATTTTCTACCTCAGATCTCCTTCCATGGAACTTTCATTTGGCATAAATCTCAATTATGCTAGACATTTTAGTACCACTCCAACGTCATTCAATAAACATGGTTCAGGTACAGAATAAGACCCAAGAAATAACATGAGACTGATATGACTATCCCCTCAAGTGCCATCAGGATCATTTGGACAGTGCGCATAATTTAATGAAGCTGTAATGGACGAAATAGACACATAAAGTTTGGGAAAAGGTTATAGAATGGCTGATTAAGTGTAAATAATGGTCGATATTAAGTCTGATTTGCCTTTTATAAAGTTTTGTTGAATAAAACGTGCGTGGACAAGGCCGCACGGTCAAATTGATTATGATGGCACTTGAGGGGATAACTTGTAAGGTTATGCTTACCTGTTTGCAGAGCCATTTCTATTGATTAAACTTCTGCGCAGCTATACCTTCAGGCTTTTGTCCTATGGTCGCTGAGCTGCTCGTTGTTGATTAACCAAGCAATTAAACGAAAGGCGACCCTCCATAACCCAACTTGGTCAAATGGCTGCCTCAAATTACCTTGATGGTACAACAATGTATACTGTATGTTATAATAGAGGTTTTAAGATGAGTGGAAGCAAAAGAGGAAGTTGTAGTTTATTAGAGGGGCGGAAGTCAAAACAGCTTCTTTTATTACTTTCCTTTTTAAGCAAGTCCACTAAAACTGCATAATTACATAGTCACTTTGACTAGATACTAGCTAGACTAGTAACTATTATCGTATAAATAGACTTATACATTCGTCTAAAGGGCTACGTTTTTAGACAGCAACCACCCATTTCGAAGTCTACTGGTTAACCAGGAAGCAGTCGCTGGCTTTCATTTTGACAAATACAAAGGCTCGGCTTTTACACGAGAAGATTGGGAAGACGGAATTCATTCCCCTAAAAGCTAGATTCCAAAAATTTCCCTCTGATGAACAACTCATCCCCATCCTTCTTTAAATATGCCAGTCCTGAAGGGGAAACAAAACAAGGACAGTAAGAGAGAAATTATACTCCATCACTCTAAACACTTTAGCCCTACCAGCCCTCTGCTTGTACTCTCCCCTGATATCATTAATCAATCTTCAATTCCATTCACTCCAACCCCCCTACCTCTCACAACCTTCTCAATTTACGGTCCCAAGCTTCAGAAAACGAGCTCGAGAAGAGCACCCTCCAATAACCAAAAACCCAAGAAGACCTACCCCGCCACAAGCAACCGATCCCCTACATGAAGCAAGTAATCCAGCCTCTCGCCCCATGCCCCTCCATCCAGCCAACCCTCCCACCTCCTTCGGCACACATACGCACCATACATACATAAACATACCTACATATCCACATACATCCAAACCTGCATCCCTGAATTCATCCCCGTACATACTGTACAACTAACATCCAACAACCTAACCCAAACCCCTACCCACCACACCACTCAAACATCGTCTGCGGGAAACGGCCAACCAGCCGAGCATTTAGCCTAAGCATACCCACAGAAGGCGCAAAGCAGCCAAAGCAGCCAAAGTGGATACGAAAAACGTACAAGCATGATGCGCATCCAAAATATATAGCAAGGAATAGAGAACCGAGACGAGAGGCCACTTGGCCCATATTAAGGAGAGAGATGGACGTCTGAAGGGTGCAAGAGTGGGAGCGTGTGGAACTTCAGACCAGGAGGCGAAGCGATGATGCAACGATGAAAGGGGGAGGGAAGATCCCTCCCAACAGTAAGGAGGAGCCCTATGCTTCGGAAGCAGTCTGGAAAGGGGGTAGATGCAAGAGGAGCTACATTGTAGCGATAAATCTCTTCATTTTTGCAGCGCCCTATTTGTTCTTAAAACAAAAAAGGCGCTCGGAGAGCGCGAAATCTTTCCCAACATTCAACAAGTTGAAATGAGGCTTGAAAAAGAACTAACCACCGCCATCCCATCCATCCATCCATTGGACTCTCCATAATGTCATCCTAACACCCACCATACCCATTCATATCATCCAAACCACCCATTCCTTCATTCCCATCAATTCCCATCAATTCCCATACCATCATTTCCGTACAAAGCCAGGCCCTTTTTGATTCACCAGGGTCAAAATAACTAAAAGGAAATATTCAAAAAAAGAAAAGTCGATTCAACAAAAATAAAACACCTCGCTCTCCCAAAGTAAGGAAGCCCATATATCGTTATCTCTGTCGGTTGAAAAAAAAGTACCGCCCGTAATGAAAACCTGTGACAAGAAAGTTGTTGAGCGATGTAAATGGATGGGTAATTGCAATAGGATACTCAAGTGAGCATCGACGTCGAAGGCAATGAGGGAGTGGTAATGCGAACTAGATATGCCACGAATGGTATTATCTGGAGGTCAAGTGTTTTTTCGTTCGTGAAATATCGTGATTGTATCATTATATGCGTGGAACATGGAAAATTCCTCGAGGAGGCCACGGTCATCTCTCATAGAACATCGCAAGCTTTGAAGTGACATATCCCACCCATATGTACGAGGTCGACTCATAAAAGAGCGGAAGACCGAAATTTTGAGGACCCGTTTTCCGAATGATGTGCTTTGTACATGGAAATGAATTGGTTTTCTCTAGACAGTTTTAGTATATGACGGCAAAATCAGAGCTGTTCTCTTCTCTGTGGTTCTTCGTTCATAATAAAAGGTCGATTATTCGCGTAATGTAATCGAATTCTCAGCTCGCGCTCGCATATGGGCTGCTTGCGTTTCGAGACTGCGGGCCATAAGATGTGTGACTGCCAAAAACATTAGCGTTGGAAAGAAAGTGGGAGAAGAATCAACTTACCTGGCCAGACTGCAGCCTTATCCAGCATGTAAGCTGTGACCCTCAAAATTTGACTTCCATAACCACAGTTGTCTGCTCCCGGTAGCCTTTGAGCTGCATTCATCTGAGCGACAGCATCCATACCAGCTAGTTCATAATTCATCTTTATCTCGGCACTATTGAGTACCTCCTGAACCTTATTGAGAAGTTTACAATCTTCTTCTTCTAACAACATGATACCAGGAACCTGAGCAAGATCGATTTCATCTTTCCCAAGTATTCCCAGATAGCGACCGACCCGTTCTTGAACAGTTGCAACCCACTCCGCAAGCACTTGAGCACAGTCAAATGCACACATAGCTGATTGTAGAGGTAGCTCACGAGAGGTGAAATCAGCAAACGTGACTCCGAGCTTATCTGACATAGAAAGAGAGTCTGCAGCGTAGAAAGCAGCCTTTCGAAGATGCCTTTCGCGTTTTGATGTCGTACCTGACGAATTTGACATTGGATGAATTGAGTTCGTCATTTGAACATTTTCCCGGTGCTGCCCATTGTTTGAGGGCAACAGACCATTCTTAAATTCTGGTGACGAATCTGATGTAGGCGGTGTGTCGACGTATAGTGAGTTTGAACCAGATCCATCCGATTCCCCATTTGAGTCAGGAGAGTGCTCAGCGTGTTGAATGATTTCATTGCCACGAGACAATTCCTCTGCCATTCCATCCCAGTCCCTTTGCCAGAATTTCTCTTTCGATCGCGAAAGGTTGACAAACAAGCGTACGTACGCGAGATCCAGAAGAGGAATGCTATCAGCCGAGAGAGGTCCAAAGCCGTAAGGATTGGGTCTTTCGAGGCTATGATGAGGGTTGCTTGCCCAGGCGGCTTGCCAAGCTTTTAGTGCTGGCTCGATATGTCGGTGCATCTTTTCTGTTTCTTCGTTGGTCCAAACTCGGTTGTGGTGTCTTTGTCTTGTTTCCCATATGTAGTTATGTATCGAGTTGATCAAGACCAGGCATCCAAATGTGCTAGGCCTCAAATCGCTCTTTGGTAACTCTTGGTGATTAGCATTGGAACCAAAAGCCTGTCCTTGTGTTGCCTGAAGTTGCTGTTGCTTTTCGCTTGTTCGTAAAAGCTCCCCAAGAGCATCATGGAAAGTAACTTTGTTATGATCCGCCATCCTTGCACCTCCCTTAGAATAGAAATTACTTGCTGATTCCGCAGACCAAAACTCCTCATCAGACGGAAGGTCTAACAGAATCTCGGAATTCGTTAACGCAGGAGCATGGTTGTAAGCAGAAACAAGAAGACTAGATAAAATGAAGACAGCGTAGAGGGTCCTTTTGCGCTCCTCCATAGATTTCCAGTTGTACCATTCCTGTTGATCGTCCGGAACCTCCTCCCCTCCCCAATAGCCCAGATCTTGATGATCGTAAGAAGTATTGACGCTTTGTGGTGTAAGAAGTTCTGCAGCTCGCGCAAGGCTGACCAATGCAGCGCAATGGGTGCTTGCAATGTCGCCAGCTGTCTTGTCTCCGCAATTGTGGCCATAAACCACATTGAGAAGCATTGCCTGAACCAGCCAAACAGGAGTGTGAACAGAGTTCTCTGGGCGTAAGCCATTGTCAACACTTGACTTTCGATGGTCGGCTTTTCGAACGTCTGCCTTTCGCCGTTCCTCCAAGTAGAGTTGAATCATCTTTTTCGCAGATTCAAATAATTCCTTTGACTGTGCGTGTTCCAATTCATACAAAGCGCCAATTGCAGCCATAGATAATATCAAACAACCACGCCCTCCAACTAAGCCAGCAGCTTGACTTCCGTCACTTTGAAAGGCAGTAACTTCAAAAGATAGGGTGGGAAGATGGAGGAAAGGTAAATGTGGATGGAAGTAGCGAATATAAGCAGCAGTATATCGTTGAAGATCCTGTGTACATGGAAGATTGCGGCCTTCACTCATACCGGTGCGTCCAGGGAAGTGAGGCGAGAGTGGAGAGCTAGATGAAGGGAAGGAGTACTTGCGGCCACCAAATGGAGCGCATTGAGATAACGCTGCAAGAAGAGCTTGGCGTGTGGTGTCCGTAATTGTCGATACAGGCAGTGACGAATGACCCATGCCACTCATAGATATTGGGGTTTCTGGGCCAAGATTCATTGGTGGGTGAAATGGTTGCGTAGTAATTCCAGACAGCATAGATGGGCTCAAGGAGCTCATGGAAGGTGGTGGAGTCGAAAAATACGGATCATTCAGATGCTTCTGTGGCATGCCATGAGGCGAGAGAGGGCCCCCATTCATCAAATCATTGAAGCCTGTGTTTCCCATATCGAGATTGAACGGGTTAGGGTTCATCTGGGGAGGTGCCATCATCGATTGCTGCCACATCGAGGCCGAAGAAGAAGCGGGATTGTTCGAACCATCCAGCATGACCTCACTAATACCACTTTGGCTTGCGGTGCTAATTGCGGATGGAGAAGAGCCATCAATGGCGTTTTCGTTTGAATCGTGGAAGGACATTTGATGTTCAAATCCATTCATCCAATCAAAGTTCTCCTCCAAAGTTTGGCTGGCAGACATGTCAGGAAAAGCTTGGTGGTATGGGGACACTGAGTCGATTGCCATTGACTGCGGAGAGTCGTTATAATGCAAGGCATTTGGATTGATTGTTGAGCCAGGCCCGAAGAGCAATCCTTCAAAATCGAAATCCGAGTTGAATCCACCCACCACAGGCGCCGTCCTCAAACCACCACCAAAATCGAGGTTATTGAAGCTATGGGTTTCCAACTTGGGTAGACCATGATTCAAACCCCGATGTCCCATAGCAGCAGACATTCCCCCAAAGTGATATTCATTTTGCATTGGAAGGCCTGCCAGGCTGGGATGACGGCTGTGTGTAGGTTGGGTCGCATGGATGCCGGCTCTGGCGACAGTTGCGTTCGCATTCGCAGCTGCCATCAATTGCATATGGGCACCATCTACATGGCTAATGGTGTTGGCTCTTGGTCTCATTGTCGCCGCACCATGTCCATTGGCTACTGAGCCTTTGCGTACTCGACCTGGACCACCCGCGGTGGTGGTACTAGCCACGCTCTCTCGTCGGTTTCTTGGTCGCGAGGAAGGTGTCGTCGTCATATGAAGTTTCTGCTGGTGGCGTAGCAAGAGGTCTCGTCGAGCAAAACATCTTGCACATTCTGGACATTCGAAGGGTTTCTCCTTGGTGTGGGATCTCTCGTGACGCTTGAGGTGTTCTAGTCGGGCGAAGGACCGTTGACAGGTCCCGCAGACATGAGGCCTTGGTTTATCGGTTTTTGGAGGAGGGAAATTGGTCGCCGGTTTGGCGTTTGCTGCTGCACCTGGAGGACATTCCTGTTAGACACCAACTTCTGAAGTAGGACAAGGAGGCCCAATTCTCCCCACCACCAGCACCACCGCCACTCTCGGAGCTCCCAAAGACTATATCGTGGGAGGCAGCATACCATTCTCTCCATTGTTCACACCACTGCTCGCCGCCGCATTGCTGGAGGCAGTTGCTGCAGGCATTGTTCAAAATTGTTGTTGTTGAGAGGCTGGCGACTCATCCAGTCGTCCTGATCTTTGGTGGGAGGTCGTCGCGGGGAAGAAAGGCGGGCGGGCAGTGTCGGCGGTCCGAGGGCATTCTATGCTGCAGGGCAGGATACGAAGCTGTTCTGTGCTGTACGGACTGTAGGTAGGTACGGAGGTAGCTGGAGCTATGGAGTCTCCATTCACTTCGACTTGGGCCAGCTATTTTGTCCTCGACTCGCTCTTTCACACAAAAAAGAAAATGAGGATATAAAAATCGTGGCAAGCAGCAGCGTCGAGGTCAAAGGGAGAGCGATTTACTGGATGATCTTCGCACGGAGAGTGAGCGAGTGCAATGCAATTGGAGGTTCAGTTCGCAGCTCGCATCCACGGTTCCCTTCTGTTCTGGTCTTGAGGGCCCAGCTGGTCACTTGGTTGGCTACAACCTCCGTTTTTACTGGGGATGGGCTTGAAAGGCGCTCTTTTCTGGTCTGGTATGGTCTGGTATGGCATGGCACTCTACAGTAACCTCCTCCGAGTCACTCTTTATCGCTTCTGTCTGCACACATGAACCTGGCCCCTCCCCTCGCCTGGTGGTCGCCTCTTTTCCCTCTCCATTGCCACAACACCACTCGTCTCCGTCCATACAGCAGTATCTAGTCTCGCCCTATACGTATACATACTCCGTACTATACGGAACATCGCTCATTGCCAGCTTTATCCAGACTCGATCGCCGACGGCAAGAACCTGCAATTAAATATGCGCAATCTGCGCTGCCAGGACACCCTGGGTTCGCTTTTAAGCTTGCCGCCGCCGCCTTCAACGTCCAGCATCATGGGGGGAACGCCCAGGTGGGCTCGAAGTGGGTGGAGGGGAGGATCTGATCGTGGCACCAAGGATCAGATGAGCTATCCAAAATGGCTGGCTGAGGTCTACGTTCAGGTCAGGGGGTATTGGAAACCAGGAGGACATGACACGGAAATACTGGCCAATTCACACAGAGAACTTCGAAACACCACGGCCAAAACTCCGCAGCAGCCAGAAGCAGCTTGGTGGAGCTTCTTTGCAGACCACAGTCATAGCCACGAGTTGTTTGCTGCAAACATCGTCAGTCACCAAGCCTAGCCTGGAGTTAGCAGCTAGCCTAGCCCTGACTTGGGTCTCCGACACTGGAGCTTACCATGGCACCAGCTAAAAATTCAGATCCTGTACCATCCGTAGCCGCCATTCCTACCTTCACCCTCACACAAAGTCCCATATTTACAAAACTTTTATGGAGTTACGACGGAAAGTCTTACGACCAAGTAGTCCCATCACGACCAACTTCAATAGACCCGCCTTGGGCTGGATGGCTTCGCTGACCAACATTCCGAGCTTTCCACCTGGGCAGTCTGCACCTCAACGCCGTGCGAGGTCCGGATTGGCGCTGGAGCTATCCTGAGACGACTCAGAAGTAAGATGGTGGAGACGGAACCAGCAAGCTTGAACTGATGGGGAATAGCTTCAAGCTTCGCTCTGCGCCATCGATCTCGCCCACCAAGTCAAGCCGTACCCACGAGCTTCAACATTGCCCAACGACCAGACTCAAAATAGAGGGCTGGGCAATTTATTGACCAAGGCCGGAGCGAGTTGAAGCATCGTGCTCTCATTTACTCCACCAGTCAGTCACTCATGCGGTGGTGGGAGGGTAAGCTCTCGCACCAGGGTCCAAATGCAAGAAACGACGACGTATGAACAACAGGGGTACAAGGCAAGGGAAAATAATTCGAGGGACAAGGTCGAAGGAACAAGAAGATGGTCAGGGCAGTTTGGAGGAGAAGAAGGGTAATCAGGAACACTTGCTTTGAGGCATCTCATGGCATGTTCCTGAATGGCTGACTGCTCGACGTTGTGGAAGGTCAATTTGATAGTAATACCACGACGCAGGCAAGTCTCAAGCCGACAGTTGATCCGGCCATATTTATAAATGCCTGCTTGCCAGGTTGGATCTTCCGGCAAGATAGATGAAAACCTTCTCGGTTCTTGGACATAACCTATCACTTTTCTCCCATCCTTTTGTTTTCAACCAGCATCAACGAGGCACATTAACATCTGCTGTTACACTGCATGCTTCTCTGGATAGCGGGACATAGGTGCTGCCGTGCGGCAGGCTTCACGTCGGTACAAGAGAATTGCTCAGAAAAGCATCCAAACATAGGTACCACTTGGGACCCTGTTGTCTCGATTGGCCACGCATCAGCGGAAACGCTGCGTTCACTGTTGCTTTCATCGACGGCGGACGGACGATGGCTTCGTGTGTCTCGGGTCCTACCAATGTGCAGAAACAATCTCCCGGGCCCTTTCCGAGGAACCGAAAGGATTGATGGGCGCATGAAGTAGTTTTAACGAACTGCAATCTACTGAGCATCTATCACCGGAGTACTTTACTCTACTTTCAAGTTATGGATGTTGCACGGAGGTAAGTTACTCGAGTACCCACGTACAGAGCACGTCCGTTTAATTTCGTTCAACCCAGCGGCTCCCGACCTCCCCAGATTTTCACTGACCGCGCCTCTCCACATCAATTCCCCCGCCATGGTCATCAACTGCTGGCCAGCAAGCGATCCATGCGGTCAGAAACGATCGCGACGACAAGATAACATCTCGACGTTCATATCAACTTGTTTCTCGATTTCAGTACCTGAGTGATGACGAGAAATACATCACCTCGGTCTCTTTGTGCCTGTCTTCGATTCTTGTCTCGCATATAAGATGGCCGGTGGCCGGTCTCCCGATACGGACTAAGTTGACGGATGGCCCTGCGGTGCTGCAGGTGTGGTGGGTGGTGTGGGCGAAGGAGGGAAGGCTCCATACAGCGGTGACCAACCAAAACATCCCTTCTGACATGGGTATCAATCAAGTCAAATCAGTGATGCTGGAGGATGCTGGGTGATGGTAATGTCTGGCGTATGACCGTGCGCAGAAGGAGGGCACAGTGGATGCACCGAGCGGGCCAGGAGAATCTGCTGCTCAGGTGACGGCCTAGTGTGAGGGTCCTCCTGGCTGCGGGAGGGTTGATATTCGAGAACTCGCCGCTGCAACAAGGTTATGGAATGGTGGGGTGGGAAGAGTAAAGGGTCATTTAAGTGGGGGGGGATGTTAAGGGTTAGCGAAAGCCCAGGACCGAATGACGAATGGCAGAAGCCATCCGCTCTCTCCCTGATAACGGACATTGAGGACACGAACCGTCAAAAACAACGGCCAATTTCCAAACGAAGCTTATTAGCCCTGTCCTGCTGCTTCTTCGATGGGACTGGCAAGCTGCATCGAAGACGTTAACTGTGCGTCCCCCTGCACATTTCAATGTCCCACTCCGGCAACAAATCAAATATAAATGCTCGAATGACATCCCCGGCCTCGAAGCCCACCCCTGATCTTCCCCAGCTTTTGTTCAAGCCACTTCGGCGGTCGATATCAATTACCAATGTACGAATCTTCGAAGGATACCATGCTTTACGGAGATGACAAGATTGTTCCTCGAATGCTTTCCTGGTTTCCTCCTAGGCATCACAAAATGTTACCTACCCCCGGTGTTCTCCATCGTACATGATACTGACATGCGGTGCACCTTTGAAGTCAAACCTTCGATGAAACTCACGTGTTGCAAACTTTGATAAACGAGACTTTTCTTATATACCAAAATGCCACAGCTGTGCAACAAAGTAAACCTCAAGTACCCTAGGGAAACGACAAAGTGGTTCCGGTATTTGTATACTAAACGGGTTTTATACGGCCGTGGTCAAATCGAGGCACTGGTTCTTGAAGTCAAAAGACCTGGAACCTCCGATTGATTTCAATTCTAAACAAGGTCTCCCGGTTCCTGTGAGCCCTTCAATCTAACGAAGCAATTTAATATATGGTTCCAGTGCATCCAATATCCAACCGCGTCCACATCTTTCCTTGTCTGCCTGCTGACTTGTTTTCCTGGAGAAATCCGCGGGCCGGCATTTTGAAATTCGTTTGGCAATATTCGGCAAATATTCCGATCCTCGAACAGGTTATCAGTCCACCTGGGAAGAAGATTCAAAGAAGTGTTTGAAGACGGATAATTCGGGTTCGGGACCAAGAATCACCGATCTCCTTGCGTTTGACCTATCCCAGTCTCGTTACGATGCAACACATCTCACTGGGCATCGGGATTGGTAAACAAGATGATAACGATGATAACTTGGGGGGGACTTGGAACGGGCACTGCCTCGGAATTATTTAATATGGTTGTTCCATTCTTCTCATTTGTTGGAAGGCAAATGTCTCGTCGAGTTTGTGACATCTCGAGATCAGACTAGAATTTCGACGGAGAAGCCCAACCATCCGGCCCCCGATTTCATTGGTGTTTTCAAACGCCAAGCATTCTATTTCAGGGTCGCGTGATTCCTTTAAGGCTGGTTTAAAGCTCAAGCTAGCTCACCTTTCTGAGTTTTATGCAGCCAGTTGCTGTTCGAAAAGTTTCAATCGCCGCCGCTAAGAGTACAAGATCAGTCTTTGACTGCTGACTATCAAGTACGGAAGGATTCCGAACGTCTGCAGAATTTTTTCTTTATTACATCATTGCTTTCGGTTTTCCTCTTCATCGGTTTTCCTTTTCAGTGTTGTCGTAGTCGAGGTTAATAGTCGAGGTTAATAAGTTCTTGTGACACCATCTAATATTTTAGAAGTTGATCACAAAGTACTGACTGAGCTGAGCATCGATCAGCAATGCGTTTTCTATCGTTATTCGCCACGTTTATTTAGATTTCCGGGCTTGGTGGACGTTCATGTCACCCTCCTATTTCCCAAAAACATGGTTTAAAGAGTTGATCCTCGCTCTTCTTTCTTGCGGCCCAATGATGGCAACTGTCTCTTGCAAGCCACTCGGTTAGTTGTATAGCAGAGGCCTTTTCTTCTTCCTTTGGAGACGAGGTTGATCGGTTGATGCGGCCTTTTTATGAAAATGTCTGCAGCATGGTGGAAATTTTTCGTTTGGGCTGGTCTTTTGGCTCTTCTCGCTTTTCGTGATTGGTTATGGACAGTTCTCCACAGGAAATACTCCATAATCCTGCGTAAAAAACGGGCTTCTTTCCTTCCATCTTTCTGCGGGTCTGCTGCGTTGTTTTTTATACTCTCCCCATTTTTCCGCCGTTCCTCCTTGCCTATTCCTTTCTCAGCATGCGAGTTTGTCATGTTGTATAAAGTTGATATGACGGTTGACGGATGCAGCAGGTGGCATGCAGAGAAGATTCCGGAAAGGGTTTCTTGCTGATCTTCTGGTCAGAAACGTTATGATAATTAGTGGGGGGTAGAAGGGTTTCTCGGTGATCTCTCCTTTATCTCTCTGTTCGCCTAGACCGTTGCATATGTATGGTACTTAAAAACTTCTGGGTGGTGGTGATTTGCCGGGTGGCGAATTCTTCTCGTGGCAGCATAATCTTTTCAAAGGGAGTTGGGAATTGTTGCATCTCGCGATGTTGCCACAAATGCATAAGTGGGTTGCTGAATACAAGGGTTAATGGGATCGACGGTATACCTTCCCCTTGATGTTGGGATCGTGGCGTAGTCTGTAGCTCTCGTTCGCTTGGGGGGTTTGGACTCCGTCTTCCCTTTGCTTTCAACCTGGTTTGTTTATTGATCTGCGATTTACTAGTCTTTTTAATATTGTTGTTACCTTGTATATTTCTTCTGAGTATGTGTGTTGATCTTCAGTAAGTACTTACGAGACTAGGGCTGGGGGTTGATAGTGTTCTTATTTTGACGTCACTGTGCGCTGAGGGACGATCTTAGTGTTGAATTTTTTTGGGGTTAGGTTAGTTTCGGTGCCTTGCCTTGTAGAGTAAGTCTTACATATGCGTGCACTAGGTTTCTTGTACCTTGTTTGAATTTCTTTAGCGGTTCCTTAATGCCACGGTCTTTGGATGTATGGCTTGGTTGATATTGATTTGGGATGCAATAGTGGGGGTTTTGCAAAAATATTAGGGAATCTGGAACCTAGGGATGTTTCTTAGTGTGACCTTCATAGGGTTGCTGATTACCTTTGGTTTGTATTAAGCTTTGGCATACACTTAATTCCAAGTCTATTGAAGAGTCAAGCAACTTATGAGACTACATCGAATAATCGATATCCATGATTCCCCTGTTCTTCGAATTTACTACATTCAAGATCTTTAGTAAAAGAAAGGCATTTAATAAAGGGCTTTAGATAAGAAGAGGTCTAGTTGTTCTATATCACTCGAGTATCTCTTACTTGATATTAATGTCAAGATTTGGCATTGAACATCCTGCCTTTTACATTCCTAGGACTGGCACCACATGTCCCCACTAGTGTGGCTCTCAAAGGAAGTACAATCCAATACAACTTTTTAAGTTGCGAAATGTAAAGTCTCGGGTGAAAAAGAGACGGAATACAAAGCTACCCTTGTATTCATTCTAGCAAACTTGTAACTGAGCAGCTCGTTACTAGTATCATGCTAGAGAAAGTTTGGGGGATATGAAAAGCACGAGATGTTTGATAACTGATCACTAGTATACACACTTGACTGCGTTTTGACAAACTATGTATTGAAAGATATACAAACGCTAATTAAGTATAGAAATTACGAATGCTAGCAACTCGGGGACCGGAGCATATGTTAGTGGTCCGACGGTGATTTGCTTAGCAATCGACAGCACTTGGATATTCGACAATAGAAGTTAAAGATCCCAGGCATAATATCTAGCAAAAGAAATGATCTTGGACTTACCTTGAGGTAATCTCGTTATACTGTAATAAATGTTATCACAGAGGCCTCGCACCACGCCTTCCTTGGGCATCCCCTGCAAATTAAGACTCTTCCGGAAATAAAGCTCGTACTTGTGGAAGTTAGCCAGTTCGAACTCTCAACTGACATAAAGTCCAATACCCCGCTTAGAAAGAGGCGTATGATCAGGATTAAGGTCTTTTTGATTCCGTTTCTCATTAATCGATAGCATCTCCGATTCCTCTCAAGATTCCTCTCAGAAGTAAGGAGATTAATGAAGCAAAAACAGTATCTCCAAAGCCCGACCGACTGGAGACTGACGAAACTCGACGATGAAGATGTGGATATATGATAAATAAAAGGCGACTCTCCTGGGCATTTGAATATATCCTGGTTGTCATTCCATTGTTTCTTTTGTGGGGGTTAGATGGATTAAGGATAGTAGCTATTAACTGATTGACGCCAGCTTTTTTGGGGGTGATTTCCACTATTAATTAGACCTTAAGAGACGGGAAATTTAAAGCACAGCTTTAAAATTGCTTGCTGTGTATTAATAGAAGTTAACAAGAAGACGATTGGACTAGTTTGTCAAGACGTAAGATTTCGTACTCGTGCCATTAGTGAGCACTTTGTACACCTGTGCCCAATGAGCTTCTGACTGCTCTGTAGTTTCATTTGAACGGCGATATTAAGAATGGCAATTGTTGAGCTCATGTCGTGGAGTTAAGTTGACTGCATATCAGTAAAGAGTGCTACAATTTTAAGTGCCGTTGAGTTTTAGTTGTCGTAGTACGAAGTGACAATCAAACATGATTTCCCTATAGGTGGGATACGCTGTATAGCTAAAATGCTTGCTGATATAGTTCAAGTTGTAGAAGAGTTATTTTGATTCTATTTTAAATTTTGATTTCTTCCATAAACGAATAAATGATCTATATACACTCTTCTCATTACCAAATGGGAAGACTCCGACCAAACTCCAACAAGATCTCGTTGGCCCACAGCATTAATGGCCCGAGACTCCACCAAACTCCTTCAATAAAAAAAGCAACTGATGTTTCTCCACTTCGACTTCCACCGACCGACTATCTTGCCACCCTTTAAACTCTATGCTCAGCGGAACCTTTGTGGGAACCAGCTAGCTTCTCTTCATCAAACTCGCCTCTCTCCAAGCGCTCAATACTTCTATCGACATGTGTTTTCCAGGCTGGTGTACCGACCCATTTGATACTGCCGGGAGATATGTCTTCAAAGATCTCAACGACAACTTCCAAAGGCTTCTGACTTGTCTCTGGAAACATGAAAAAGACATGGATAAACATGGCCGCGCAGAAGACACCGAAAATAATATACACCTTCCAAGTGATATTCTCAAATGCTGGTGGAACAAAGTACGCGAGTGCGAAATTGAATGCCCAGTTTGCGGATGTGGCGAGAGCGACTGCCTTTCCTCTTACACGTAGTGGGTAGAGTTCTGGTGGATAAATCCAAGAAACTGGTCCCCAAGTTGGCGCGTAACTTGCAACGAAGAGGTATGTGCAAGCGATAATAGCTTTTGCTGGTGCACCAGATACTGCCATGGACTCGGCTGCGCTGGGGAATTGATTGGGAGCTGGTTTCGTTCCGTATTTCGCAAAGAGACCTGCATTTGCAAACATAAAGGCCATCATCAGGGCAGCGCCGACGAGTAAGGTTGGACGACGTCCCCAGCGATCGACAAATAATAGAGCTGGAATTGTCATCACAACGTTGATGATAAATGTGATTGAACTGAATATTTGTTAGCAAATAAGGGTTGAGGCACCTGAGAGCTTGTGCTTACCTTGGAAGCAGGACGGATTCCCCACTACCAGCCATCGTGAAGACGTAAGTAATATAATCTGCAAGAAATCAGTATTTTAACTCTCCCTAGTTACTCTCCTTTCCTTATCAGGGAGTACCTACACATCATGACGTTCATTCCGGTAAGTTGACTCCAGATTTGCGTGAAAATTCCAATGTGGGTACGATTCAACATATTAGGCTTGAACAGCTCTAGGTACGTTACATCGGCATTGGCCCTTTCGAATTCAACCACTTCTCTGATTTCTGAAAGCTCTTTGAGGACGAAGGATGAGTTGACATCGCCATTGGCATGGGTCAGTGCAAGGACATGCTTAGCTTCTTCCCAACGATCTTTACGCGCAAGCCATCGAGGACTTTCGGGAAGGAAGAGCATGGCGCAGAAGAGGAAGATTGCAGGAATCATTTGTAGTCCCCAAGGGATTCTGAATGCCGCTTGCCCTTCGATGAAAGAACAGCCGTATGAAATATAAAACATGATTAAAATTCCCCAAGTAATTGCCCATTGTTGACAACCGACAAGGCGACCACGCTTTGACGGTGGTGCGATTTCGGTGATATAAACAGGAACTTGGGCAGAGCAGATACCAACTGAAAGACCGTTGATAAAGCGGCCTACAATCAACATCGGAATGCCATTTGAGGCGCAGACAATGGCTATAATTGCATTAGCATGAATCGAAGTAAACGGGGTTTAGCGAGTTGCGTACTAGAACCAATACACCAAATCACGGAGCCGACTTGAATTGCTCTCTTACGTCCCAGATTATCAGAGAGAAAGCCAGAGGTAAGAGCACCAAGCCACGAACCGCCAGGCATGACTGCAGTAATACCGCCTATAGTTGCGAACGTTAGTGGTTGCTTATAAGTTGGTATCGTGAAAATTGAAAATACCTTGCACAGAGGCCGATGGACCCGAACATTGGCCATCAGTGTCGAAATATTGTGGACCTTGGTTGAAGTAACAGAGATATGCCTTGGTGGATATAATGGCCGACATCGACGAAATGTCGAAACCAAAAAGAGCCCCTCCTACCACCGCGACGGCGGCAATAACATAGATATTTCCTACTTCGTACATTTTGAATATGATCTGTGTGTACCAAACACTGGATGTTGTGGTTTGTGGGTTTGGATTCGCTGAACAGATACAAGTATGTTGTTGTTTTATTCTTATTGTGTTGAATTGAATAGATAAGAGGAAATGGAGGGAAGAATTCAATTATATATGAAATAGATGAGTGCCGGCTATTACGTAGCTTCTCATAACCAGAAGTTTGGGATCACCCAATTCAACGTGATGCACTTTTTTTGTAATTGGTTGGTAATGTGATTTTCACCGTTGTTTCCGGGGAGAGCCGACTTCCAAAATGCTGGAAAAGACCTATCTTGGACTAGAAAATAAGCAGACCGGGGTGATATTTCAAGGAGTGACTTGAAAGAAACATAAACATATGATGTAAAGGGCATGTACGGAAGAATTTCATCCACGTGAGTTCGTTCCACGAACTGAAATGCCTGTAGTAAGTGAGCGGCTCTCAAACCCTTGCTCAAAGTCAAGTTGCACCGTCCTTGTTGGCCAATGGGGAAAGCTGGGGAAGGCTGGGGTGTGGAGGCTGGGGTATTCGATTGGCTTTTGCTAGACCCATGAGACCATAGCCGAGTTGTTTTCTTTGTTCGGAGTGGTGTGATTTCGTCAGCGGCTGGAGCTTTCCGCCTCTTTCAATCCATCCCCAGCCTGAAAATCTGGTGTTGATGCAAGGATGAAAGTTGTGGCCGTTGGTGAGGTGGCCTGTTTGTGGATATTCATGATTCACATTGTTCGGGTTGGTTGTCATTTTGGATATTTTGTGTCCTCGGGGGCACCTCAACCTCGGGGACACCTCCGCCGATCCCCATATACGAGCTCGGGGAAGGTAAGTTACCTCGGCCTGAATAAAATAAATGGAGAAGTGGTGTGGTGGGAGGCTCAGGGGTAGCTAGGTGTTGTAACCATGGGCGCGTCTCCTGTTTCCCCCAATTATTGAAAAGCGGTGGAGGATTTATTCAAGATTGTCTGAATCTTGACCTGAGAGATAACGATCAAGTCAAAGTAATTCAGGCTGAATTGATAAATCGTCCTCAATATTTTGATCTGTTTGGTCAAAGTGTGGAAGAGGAAGGGAAATTTATGTCATGTTTAAGCATATTTTCAAGGTTATCCAAGACCATTTGCACAACACAACTGGGGGGGCCACATTCACGCCGCGAACTCTGAGGTGAACTGATCCACTCCGGCATTGTCCAATCTTGTCGTTAGATTTGGGTAGGTAGTGCGGTGGTAACTGGCAGAGAATCAGAAGCTATTCTGGAAAAAAGGTTAGGGGTAGACCAGTTTTCGTGAAAAGTCTTACCACACCGCTACAGTTCTCCCTTAATCATATGCTATAATTGAAATACTTTTTTTAAAGATAAAAATTAATCGATGATAGAGTTATCATGTGGATCCACAGTGTTTTTATTGGTGGGGGAAATGGTTGGGTATTTCCAGAATGACTACCGATTCTTTTACTGTACTTGTACAATTTCCTGAACTTGCCCACTTTTCGAAATTAATTTTGACAAAGACCATACGCATTACTCTGAGAACACGCACTGTTCTTTTATTTTAGTTGTGCTAATTGGTCTAACACAATTGAATTTACGGAAATTGGCAGTTTTACCCTCGTAAATACCTCGAATACCCTCCAAATAGTAAAACTGGGGTATTTATGTTAAAACTGGGGTATAACTGGGAATTGAAACTCACTATTTTGTATATTTTACACCTAATTATCAGTGAATTTAGATATAAATGTTAATAACTTAGAGCTTTTTACTCTATTTCTATTAGTATCTACACCCACTACTACTTATATACTTAATTCACGTTCTTATTCGTTGAATATAAAGTTAGTATAAAGTGAAATTGAGATTAAGGAGTTAGAGAGTGAGAAAGTTAATAAGTGAATAAAAATATCTTGATTTTGCGACAGAAATACCCCTGATTTGACAGAAATTCACACACTCTCTAAAAACAAAGGTATGTAGATCAGAGGGTATTCAAGGTATTTACGACTAATTAGAGGGTAAAACTGTCAATTACAGTTGAATTTATTGTCTGTATGAGTTTCCGAGCACCGAAAACAGGAACATGTGATTCTCTGATTTCCTTGAGATTAATTTGAGGAGAAAGGATACGGGGTATTCGCAGAGAAAAACTGCCTCTCTGACTGCAAAGTGGCGATACAATTGTTTAAGTTCAAACTAGAACTTCCACATAAGAGAAAGAAGACTATAGTGGGGAAGGGAAGTTATGTCTCGGTCTTTGGGCTCTTATATAAAGTGAGGTTTAGATGATTGAGGTTTTGAAAGAGACATGCACATTGATATTGAGGCCAATATTTTCGCAGCTTATATCACAACAATAAAATTGTTAATTAACTCCATTCCGCTGCATAAGAAAGATCGCCGTGTAATAGCTACAGTAACAATTTCTTCTTCTCCTCCCGATTATCTTCGTTCACTAGTCCGGGATAGCCAAGTGCTTCGAGTACAACTTGAACCTCTGCATCTATAGGATGGTTAGAGTGGATATTATCACTGCAACAAACATACATACAGCTCATATGCCTAAAAGCGGTTAGGTTTTCAGGAAAGGCAGGAATCGGAGTGCCATCTTTGATGTTGACCAGCGGATGGAGGAGAGTGGTGGAAATTTTAATGTGAGCGTTGCGTGTTCTCGCGACTGAGTTAAGGTAGCTATTTATTCATTAGTATAGCTCAAGTGTGACTATATATGAAAGCTCTACATACCTAGGAGTATACATCACATTCATTTGGGATTGAATGGCATCCATTCTAGATTCCAGAGCAGTGAACCTAGCATCCATCTTGGATTCCAATGCCTTAAACATGGAGACCATTCTGAATTCGAAAGCAGAAAGATTATCATCCATTCTATCGACAGCGAGGGCTTGCATTTTCTGCGTGATGACAGCGGGGCCAGGTACAAGGTTGTTGTCCATTGTAAGATTTGTGTTTTGGTGTTGTTGGTGGTTGTTGTAGAATACCTTGTCTTTCGATGAGTGGCTCGATTGGTGGATGGTAAAGAGTTTGACATTCTACCTAGGGTTTAGGCCCAATACTTATAGATGAATAGCATACTCTAAGTGAGCTGATGACTAGTATAAAGTGCCATTCACCCACTGTTTCGCGGCTTGTAAAATTCCAGTGGTTTGAGCCATAGGTGAGTGATCTTACATTGGTATCACAACGAAAGAACAATTCAAAGAATAGATAAAGCGACTAATTGACTTTACTGTACTTGTTTCAGTGAAATTCCTTACTCCATTTTTGGCAAACTGCATGGCTCAAGTAGAAACCTGTCAAAGTTTCCTTTGTTACTTACTTTATCTATACTTGAAAAATGAGACGCTTTTTTCTAGACTGTCTAAGAACTTTGCTTGAGATTATTAGAAATGACATCCTTCAATGACCTCTCCGCAAGTCTTATCTTTGAATTTAATACTGCCACGGGCTCTAGCATAACAATGGCGTGCTTTTGACGGTGGGAGAACTTCATGTTTCTAGGTTTCCCTAATGCTAGACCCCGTGGTATTTTCTTTGGTTCATTAGAGCATGCATTAAAGGACACGACTCAACTTTCAATAAAGGTAACTTGGTAAGACTCAAAAGGTCTCTATTACCTGCTAATTGGCACTGAAACATAATTCCAACGAAAATAATCATAATTAACGCTAGCTAAAGTATGTCATCCTTTAGACCCTCATGGGCTCAGCCAGTCCATGATCCCCAGCAGAGAGGATGTCATGCTTGGTGTCGCATGATAGGCCCTTGAAAGAAATTTACTCAACGTTCATCGCAATTCTAAGAAAAGACTTCATACTTAGCCGAATAGAATTGGATAACTAGACCTACTAGAACATCCCAAACACTAAAATTAAGCTGCTTCCACCATTTATATGCTACTTGGGTAAAGTTATCTTGATCGTCCCAACCCGTTTGAAGTACATTGACAAAGAGCCTTAGTAGGTACTTGAAAGCGATTATGAAAATCTTTTGACAATAAATAAAAATCTAGCATTGGAAACTCCCGAGACAAGAGGCAGCCTGGCAGTCACCCTTCTCCATAGGCTCATTTCTCGCAGCTCATGGAGGCACTTGCCTCCTTTTTTTTGTTTGAAGTCACGATAACCCTCCAGTCGCAGGACCGCAGACTCTAACTAAACCATTCATTGCATTTCAAGGAAACGCTGGAAAATAGGCCGCCCGGCACTTTTTGTAGCATATGTAATTCTTTAGTGAAAGTTTTCGCGGTCCAGTGGGACTAGAGTCCAGGTGATACGTGAGGTCAGACGTGTGGTGGTCGACACAGAATCGGTTCGTGAGAAGACGAGAGGTTTGGAGGTGTTGAGAGCCGAGTACGGGGATATCTCCGAAGAGGGAAGAAACGAATAGATGTTGTTGAGGGCGTCTCGAGAAGGGAAGACACGGCTTTTTGCCCTCCAGAGTATCAACGTCTCCCCATTCATATATGTGATTTCTCGTCATCGAAAACGGATCGCGGAGGGTGACTGGCTGAGGAGGTCTTTCTCAACATCAATCCTCTGCTTGCTTTCATCACCCACCTATCTTAGTATTGTTCATTTTACGTTGCGGGATAAGCAAAAGGGCGACTGAACTTAGAATTTTGAAACTAACATAACCTTTTTTACTTAATATAAACTCACCTTTACCATCTATTAATCCCCCTAATCATTCATTTCATAAAACATCATCAAATCTGTTGGTTGATAGTAAGGTCGCATTACCGATTTGGCCATGGTTAAATACCATATTAAAATTAATTATTTCAGTTTGTTTATGACAAAAAGTTCTCTCAGCTTCTACTGAACTTGTTAAGGGCTAGAAAAAAACCGTCCAAGATATTCCGAACACCAAGGGTTACTTTACTAAACTACATGACTATCGTTCAACACACTTTCCCTTCTACAGTCTCCCTAACTTTGCTTGAATAATAAAATTGTTCAAGCCTTGCAATCGATGGATAATCCATTTAGGTTTGCGGGGACAACTAACGCGGGGCATAATTTTTCCGAGGCATCCGAAGTAACCGAAGGGGGGCTTTCAGGTTGGTGTTAGAGACAACACTTGGGGAGTGAGTTTGATGCGCTTTCACGTATTCACCAAGGGGTCAACAGACAATTTGTCACAGCACTAGAGCAAAGCATAGTCAGCGGTGTTGAGTCGCACCTTCCTCTCTGTTTCAAGTGTGTCAGAGAGCAGCCGTACCACAAAGGCATCAAACATAGGAATACCCAACTCCAATCCACAGCTCCTCCCCCCTCTTCACCAAATTCTATTAAGAATATATCCTCACTACTCATCTTCTGGCTACAATCGCCATACCCACTAAACCCAACAAATCTAGCAAACCCCCCAAAGCAGCAATCATGACTTGTATGTCCCCTACCCCTCACCCCCTCAAGCTAATCCAGAAACTAACAACCTCCCCCCCCAGCTTTCCTAAACACCTCGCACACCGTAGAAGTCACCACCCCCCTCCCACCCTCCATAACAAAACCCCAAGTCCTCTCCCTCCTCCACAACCGCACCTCCATGCTCGCCCTCAACCCTCTCCTAAAATCCCACACCCAACTCCCCCCAGCAGCCAGCACAACCTTCTACGCCACGGTGCTCCCGGAACTCAAGCCTTCCAGCGCCGCAGAAATAGAAGCCATCCCCATCTACAAAGTCATCGAAAGCAGCGGACCCGAAAACGAGGAAGAGGGCTCGTGGCGCGGCGGCTGGGCAAAGAGGGTGATGCCCGGTGAGATTACGTATGATACCAGTATGCAACATCGAGAAAACGGGACGTTGACTTTGACGCATGCGCCTATGGGGGTTAGTACTGTGACGACGTGGACGGTTACTGAGGAGGGGGGGAGGCTGAGTTTGGGGTTGAAGGGGGTTTGTAGTAGTAATCGCGTGTTGATGGGGTTTATTAGGACGACTTTGCAGGGGAGTTATGATAAGTTGGCTGCCGACTTTGTTATAGCTTTGGAGAAGCTGGTTAAAGAGGAGGGCGTTGTTAAGAATGGTGCTGTTGGTGGGGTACAAAGCGTGGCTCCATAGAGGATTGGTTTTGGAGACGGTGTTGGGAAAACGCAGAGTTTTGGTATAATTGGTTATGGCGTTTGGAACAATGGGTTAGAAACGGTAACAATACTGCAGGATGGTGGGAGGGAATAGAGCAAAGTTTAGATCTGTTGGAGGAGCAACTAAGGAACTGGCTATTAGATACCAATAAATCGAGACTTCTTTTTTTTTTAAAACCCAAGGCGACTTGGTTGCAGCTCAACCATCCGACCCTTATTCCACCATTTTATATGTGTGGTGGAATGCCTACGGAGCAGGTTGGTCTGGAATATTGCTTTGGGGGGGGGGCGAGAAAGACGTCAGGCAAATCTTACGAGTATAATCATAGATCTGTGTTGTTTTATTTGTGAGGCAGATGGAGATTGCCTATATCATCCATTCTGGGCTGGTAAGTGAGCTTATTAGAATCGTCACGAAGGATCAAAGGGGATCCAGGTCATCCTCCTAACAAGGTAACGACAGACTCGTACTCGAGATTAAAGAGAGGAAACTCGGATTGGGAGAATCGTCTATCACACAACACCGATAGGTTTTGGAACCCAAGGACCCTCCCACATTGCCCATCCTTTTCCTTCATCCGTCTCGGAATCTTTGTTTTCCACTTGGGATTCAGTTTTGGAACTTTCCTCAGCATCCTCGAGGCTTTGTTCCATACTAGCCATCTCCTTCCTAAAATTGTCGAGATTCCCAGCCTTGATAGATCGTCCAGGACTCACTGAAGAAGTAATACCCTGATTGGATATCTTACGATGCAGCTCCAAGCATCTCAACAAGACCTTCGAATCCTTCTCAGTCCACTGGACCTCAGTGATCGCCATAAGCAATTCATCCTCCTCCCATTTCGACAAATGATTTTCCAACTCTCTCCTTCTCCCTTCATCCCTCTCCCCCACCACCCTTCTCACAAACTCCCTGCATTCATTAACCCCTCTCGCGTCATCCTGTACGTCCTCGTCCACTGTCAGGTTGACCCAGTAATACTCCCATATCCACGTCAACGCCTTCTGGGTCGCCGTCCTCAATTTTGAAAGCGAAGGAAGTTCCTCATGCGTGGCTTGATGTCGAAGTTCCACATATGTCGCGGGCAGACCGATCGATTTGGCGATAGAATACATGCTCATCTTTTTCTGTTTTACCTGATGTCCATCGAGAAGGCCCGTGACAAAGCTATTTTTAGAGTTGGTTAGTTGACACAACCGACTTGAGACATGTGGAGTTATGAAAATTGCAACATTATTCAAGAGATTTTATGTTGGATAAGGGCTTGAGAGTAGGAGACTGAGGAGGAGAGAAATTATTTGCGGGGTAGCCCCGCATGAAGATGAGGATTTGAGGGTGACTCGGATGTTTGGCCGTTTGCTTTCCTTGTGGCTTGCGAGACATCTGTGGAGATGCTTTTGGAACGGTGTGCAATGTCATGGAAGGCCCAAAGAGAAATCAGGATTGCGTTTCATGGTTGCTAAGCCCCTAGCCAACGCAACCTGTAAGCCTTATTCCAACCACCTGGGCACGATAGGTGGGTGGGAAATAGGTATGAAACAGCTGGATCTCAAAAGTGAGGGGAAGATCTTGCATGACCACTTCATGTACTATGTTGTGACAATCATGACATGAGTATAGAATTCGACAGCGGATGACTTTTTCTCCGTTTGATACCAGAAGGAAAATATACAACCGGTGTAAAATCAGCAGCACAGTAAGCGGCAGTTGCTTGAAACATCGGAGTCCGAAGGAAGTTTAATGGGAATATCCGACCGAACCAATCCATATTCCGTGCTCAATTCGAACAAACTTTCCCAATGAAGTAAGTTTAGTTTATGAACATGAGGCAAAGTCAACTCTGCCAAATGAGATTGGGGTCCAATAATCGGCATGACAGAAAACCCAGCAGAAGAAGTCCCGGTCACTCCTAGAGTGAAATCCTATATTTGATAGGACCTTGTAATATGGCCGTTGATCCAAAACGTATCCAAAGCAGTCCACATAACTTTTGCAAAGCGTGAATGGAACTTTCCACAACGTCAGTCGCCTTGCGGAGACCAGGGAACCCAGTTGTCGAGATTCCACGACAGACTTCATTCCTCAACCCAAAACAAATAAAATCCGGCAAATGAATTCAAAGTAAAAAAAGAAATAGGCTCACCGACAGAAGGCACCCCCGTAGGCAGCCCTAACACAGTAATTCGAGTTCCCACCTCTCTTATCATTGAGTACAGCCGCCGCCAGGAGAGCTGTACTCTCCACCAAATGAGGGCAATTTCCTCTCTGCACTGGATAGCAAATCAGCATTTGTTTTCCCCATAATTCCCGTGTTTCCGAAGACTCCTTTGAATATGCCAACCCTCAAGACTCCCTGATACTTTCCTCAACATACCGGTAGCAAGAATTGAAAAGCTGAAGAAAACACGAACCATCTCAACTTATTCCACCCGACCCAGCCTAACAACTCCTGAAACGAAACAAAGGAAAACGCAAAAAAGACAACTTACTCCAAACCCCCACCCTCTCAACCCCCTCTGCCATCACCACCCTCTCCTCTCCATACAGCGCTTCTCGAACAGCAAGTAACTCAGATTGCTGCCGCCACGGCGTGATAACATATTGCACCATATTTCTCCCCTCCCCTCCTTCCCTCTCTGTCTCTAACCCGTCTCTCTCGCTCTTTCGCAACTTCGTAATCTTCGCAACTCCACTCGCGTGAGACTCTCCAATATACGGAGCAATGCAATCCAGAAAAAAAAATCAGAGAACTCCACCTAAACCTTCGATTGTCGTAAAGAAAGAAAAAAAGATTCATAAAAAGATTTCACATCTGATAATCCTTTAGCAAAACGCGTCACAAAAATTGCTTAAAAGAGAACACACACCCCAAACCCCACCGAGCGCCAAGCCTCAAAACACGACCAAAATTCCCCGACCGGGACCCGCCTCAGAGCAGGTCGGGCAGGTCGTCACCTCACCCTTCGCGAGAACTACTAAAATTAATTCTCGGTCGTGGTCTAAGCCCAAAGAGGCAAGTGCTCCCTCCTTTTCTCCCATTTTTTATTTTTAGCTCCAAAAAAAAAAGGGATTATTTTGTTTCCCTCCCCTCCTTCACCCCCCTGAACCCTTGTAAAACCCACGACCCCGCCTACGGGAAACCATCAACGGCTTCCGCCGCAAGACAAGGAAATATCGATCTTCTTCATCGGAATGCGAAAACATCTTTTCGGAGTTTGTCTCACCAAGAGAAAGGGCAGAGTTATGTTTCACTATCCATATCATCCATCACATGAAGAAAGGCAGTAAGTAGGGAGAAGCAGATTGTGTTTGAAGTTATTTGAGTGTTTTTTGATTGTTTTGAAGATATTTTGTCTACCGTAAGAATTGCATCTATTCTCACACCGTTTCTCTAATTTTGCCTTTTCCAAGGCAAAAGGGTTGTAAAAATCAACCAGGGGGAATCCATCCCATCCCATCCCATCCCATCCAATAAACACCATGATTCCCAAAAGCCCAAGCCTGGGTATCCTTTTAACTCAAGGCACCGATGCCAATCCCAACCGCTATGCTATGCCATGCCAAAAAATGATGAAAACGCAAAGAGGAAAAAAAGTACTAGTAATGGTAATCCAAAGAAGAAAACTTCAATCCGTGATACTCAAACACTTCAAACCCAGCTGCCTTGCGGCATTGCTTGGTTCTGGACAGGCTCAGCCTGTTGTTCTTCCTCTTCGTCCTCGCCTTCTCCGTCCTCTTCGTCATCATCCTTCTCGTCCTCGCTTGGGGGAGTCCATCCTTCTTCAAGCTTCAATCCCTTTCCGACTGGCTCAGGTCGTCGGTAATTGGATCCGAGGAGTTGATTCATCATTCGGTAATTATCCAATTGTGGGTCTGGTTCTGGTGACTTGGCTGCTTCAGGAGTATCGTATAGTCCCAGGCCGACCAGATCGTCTCCAGACTCATCGTCATCCAGTGATTGGTATGGTATTGACTCCTCTGAAGGAAATGATGGTTCAGGGTGTTGGATGGGAAGGAAGTTTTCAGGTGTAGGTGGTGCGGTAGAGCTTTCGAAGCTGTTGGCCACAAAGCTGTTCCATTCGTATTGAGGGTACGCCGTTGAATTCAAGTCAGCCAAAGAGGATGGGCTATATTGGGTTGCCGCTTCCATCATGTACGAAGACTGGCTTGCAAGATACTGTTGCTGTTGAAGGTCTGGGAAGTATTGGGGCTGTTCGTAGCCAGTATATGGGATAGATGCTGGGGAGAAGTTGGATGCTGGTGATGTGTACCCGGAATATACAGCAGGGGTGGGAGGTAGATAGTTAAATTGCTGGTTGTTGAAGTCGTATGTGGGAGCTTGATAGTATGGCTGGCATTGCTGGGGAATCTGTTGTGAGGATGGGTGCCAGCTGACGGGTCTGTTTGATCTTGTGGGAACTTGAAGTCCATCGTTGGAAACGAATCCCGCCGACATTGATGGAACAATTTGCTGGTCTGCTACAGGCGCCATTCGTCGATACGGACTATCAGCCATGACTGTTCTCCGTCTTCCAGTTCCTATTGATCCTCGTGGACTATTGTTGGCACTGTTTGGCTTGGCCACCCGCATTGATCCGCTGGCTCTTTGTGTATGTTGTGTGTTGGAGTTTCTTGAGAATCGAGTTAAATTTGACAAGGCCATCTGCTTCGAGACATCCTCCAATAATGATTCAACTGTTGAATACTCCACTGCATTCCTGCCCCAATTCCCCGAGTTTATTGTCATGGTGTTCATCTTGGTTTGCGTGTGAGGGTAAAGCGTTTATGTTGAGAGACGGGAATAGCAAAGCAAATCAAGAAGATTTGGAAGGGAAGGTATAGATATAGATGTAGAACATGACGGGAGGAAAACTAGAAGTGGGGATATGAGAGAGGGATAGAAATGGATCTTCACCTTGTCGAAGCTAGACATAGACAACCGAGAGGACAAATATGAACGGTACCTTGTAAATGACTTATTTAACTTCCGGTATGTCGTCTGTGTCATCTGGCTGTTGATGGATCATCTAACGGATGAGCCAGGATTGTTAGGCGTGGGTGGTGTCTGATTTGGCCAGGTCTGAGCTTTTCTTCTGGGGAGGGAGTGGGCATGTTGGCTGTCGAAGTCTGAAGTCAAAATGTGGTGGAGCCCAAGCCTGCAAGCAGCTGCAACATGCACAGTTCGAGGCCAAGCGGCTCCGACAGGCTTCAAAATGGCATCCCGCGGCTGGATACGTATGAAGGCGCACAATGCGGTGTGTGAGTGTGTGAGTGAGTAAGTGTGGAGTGAGGAGTAGTCAAAGTGGAGAGAGAGGTGTTAGGGGGGAGGGGAGGGGGATTACTTACTAGTGCCAAATTTGGGGCTGGCGTTGGCGCTGGAAGTTGTGTTTAGTTTGGTATGGCAACTTTTTGGCTGCACACCACGCTCGTGAGGAAGGGAAAAGGATACCTAAGCCGTCAAGGGAGGTCAGGTATCATGCGAGCCAGGTAAGCAGGGAGAAGGAGGCGGTTGACGGTTGTACTGTACAGCAAGTAGCAAAGCCACTTGCACTTTGCGTGGTACATGCTACGAGTATGCTGCACCCGAAGGCGCCCTGAAAAGCGGTCAGATTATTCTGCCTCTTAAGGCCTGCTTCCAGTCTGCTGCTGGTGATGAGAAAAGTCGAGGGGTGTGGGTAGTGGAGTAGTAGCCGAGAATGAGTAACCTGCATCGCATCAGGGGGCTTCACTGGACCGAAGGGGAAAAGGGGGTGTATCATAGAGGCGCTGGCGTGTGACTATCGTCCCACTGGGGGTCCGGCTGTACTTATTGTGTGTTGACTTTGAGACTTTGGAGGATCTACTTTCTGTAGTCTCTGACCCCCCTCGTCAGCCCACTTAGGCCAATCAGGGGCTGATGGTCAGCCGGAAAAAGGAACAAGGCAACCCAAGAGGGGAGCGAGGATAGGCGAGGGGGCATACTTCGTATCATTCGTAGATATGGTGCCGAAGGGGCTTGCAGCTGTGTGTGTAAAGGCGTAAACAGGCCTCTTCCTTTTGATGCACATGTGTTGGGGTCACCGTCATGTAAAAATCACTGCGCACACTCACATTCGTAGCAGCCAAGGACACTTCGAGATCAAGTTCGTGGTCGTGGATTCGGATCAACCCCTGCTCTCCTAAGCTGGCAGAATTCCCGACCGCATTCCCGCATTGCATTCCCACCATCCCACCGTCCAGTTCAAGGGGTTTTTGGAGGTGGAAGGTTCTTTGAGCGACGAGCCCCCCGTACTCGAGTACGACTCCGCAAGCGCCAGGTTATTGATTGGCCAAAGAAAGTCTTCAAGCCCGCGCGTGGATCACGGATCATCAAGGAGTCTCGCTTGCGGGAGAGACAACGACGAGTCTCAGACGACGAGGAAACCCATCTTTTGCTGCCGGTCGGTCTGCTTGTGCCACCGCGACATGACGCCTGTTCCTCCTGGGATGCAGAAACCATTACTGGAATACACCCACAAAAAGAACCCACGATTCGGTGATCCCTTCCTCAACTTCCGTCCACACCAAAAGGGTTCGACGTATCTCGATCCTGTATTAATTTATAATTGGATCCTGATGAGCGGGAAAAACATGGGGAATTGCAGTGGAAATGCCACTCAAGTTCTTAGAACAAGTGCTCTTCATAGGATAGGCAATACCCATTGGTGGCCTGGGATGATGTACGGAGCACATTATTCGTCCATACCTCCCGTACTTAGCGGTTGCCAGAATGCGTAGCCTCCTTCCCGGTCTGTCACAAATGCACTGTAAAATTTGATCAAAACAAGGCTAGAAATTAAAGCTGGGTCTCAGAGCACCGGGAGAGTTCTCGTTGATATTCATGCTTCGGTAATGATCCATTCAAAGTCCTACGAAGACGGAGGTTTCGCTGTCACCCTGCCATATGAAGCCGTCCGGTTGTTTGTGGCAAGAACGCCAAAACAGGCCTTCTCCTTGTGCTGGGCGGCAATCCCGTCACGACTGTGACGACTCAGCGATGGGAAATCGATAATAGTAGTACGATTGTCGATACGTAAATCCAGACTTCTTTTGCGACACAAGACAACCAGTCACGACGACAGAAATCTTTCCGTACGGTTTGCTTGCCGCTGTCCTCCATTCTTGCTCGAACCCTGCTGTGGCGCATTTTATACAGCAGCCCCTGTGGATGGAAGAAGGCAGGCAAATGGAAACGTTTTGCATCCTTGCTCCTCTCAGAGACTTCAAAATGCCCTGAGGCGTTTGTTTAGAGCGCGGGCCATACGATCCTGGGAAAAGTATCGAAGCCCTTGTCAACTTGGGCTAAGCTTCGTCGCGGAGGCGTGGTCCCAAAATGGGCATGGAGGGTAGCTAGACAAGGGTCTGCTGCTCCCCGCCGCCCAGGTTTATCACGGAGGGACTCCGTGCCCTGCAACGCAGCCAGGCTTGGGCCAGAATCCTTGCTGCAGTGCATGGCATGGCATGGCAGCAACTTCGACATCGACATCGGGACCAAAACGAAGGCGACCAAGGATACTTCCGCTTCGCTACTCTACTACAAACGTCGAGTCATACAGTGCGAGTCTACTTCGTCCAACATTGAAGGCGGCAAAGGACAGCGAAACTCCAATGAAGGATGTTTAGGGCGAGGGCGAGGATGAAGACGAGGACGTGAGAAGAAGTGACCAGAAATGAGAATGTCCCAAGGGGTATACCGTAAAAGTAAATACTCATGTCAATCCCAAAGCACCTGTGTGTGGCACTTCTCGTGACAGAGTATGAAAAGTCTTAAGTGATACCTTTGCTTCGGACCTCGAAACGATGTCCAATCCACCCTGGCAATATCTGGACTGTGGCAAATTCAATAATTGGACCAAACCATCTGATCTGGAAGCTTTCACCGGCTCGGCAGCTTTCACCCCACACTCTGAGTATCCCTGTGCATCTCCAAGACCCCTGGGAAACAATCTGGGCATGGGTCTCGTGTGAGACAAAAGGGGGGGCGATTTGAACGGAACGGAGTTAGTGAACTTTGGAAGCTGAGGAGTTCTCAGTCCTTCCTCCGTCCTCAGATTTACCGCCCAATCTAGCTCCAACGCCAGACTTGCTAAGCAGAAACCTGAAATGATAAACTTGAGTGATGACCTAACCTACCCGAAGACGAAAGGCTGCAAACCTCCGTAATCCTGACGAGGTGGACAAAACCTGCGCAGGCCGCTGACCCATCGTTTTAGAGGCGCGGAACTTCGTGGCAGCCTCGGCCCCAGTCCTGGAGTGGTGTTGAATAATGACTGTCGATCATATTGCCCCTGTTCGTTGGGTAGATTTTATGCGCTCGTTTCCAAAATTCAAATGACGGACTGTACCCCTAAGTCCCTGTTATCCGGTCTAGCTTAGAGAGCCGTCTTCCATCGCCAATCACAAGCAGGACCTCTCGCATAATATCCGAGAGCTGGGTCTCACAACTTCACAGGGCAGTGCAAGGGTTCCTAAGATTTGAACGTTTTCTCCTTACGAAAACGTCTGATCGTTGCTGTGCGGGGGTCGTGAGGTGTCACTTTGAAATGCTTCCGGAAGTGTAAAAAGCCTCGTGGCCCCGAATTGATACTGGATTGGGACAAGCTTGGGTGAGAAAGCAAAACCACTCTTTATTCTGTGCCCCATCCGACCTCCCACATCCCACGTTGCAGGGTGGACGTCGTGTTCTGGAAGTTCGTTTTCCTCCTTAAGCGGGTCGACGAAGGTGGCACAGACGCCAACCTTCTCCCTGGAAACATACAGTCTTCAGCCTGAATGGTTCGACAAGATATAGGGGTCCCATACTCACTTGGAAGAAGCAGCAATGCAAGTGACCGCGTGGTGTGGTGTTTCTTTTGCTCAACAAATGTTACTGCATCCAAGGCCCGATTGGGTAATTGATGTTGGGTCGTATCTGACTGACGTCTGACCGCCTAATAAAGTCCATTGCCCCAAGCACGGCTCGCCTCTCCATTGGACAGCAGACCAAGTGCAAACTATGTTGCGAGGGCGATTCGCAATTTAGACGGCTCTCTAAATTGTTTCTGGTGTTAGACGAAAGATCATTGATGATGTGCATGGTTCCATTGGCGGCACGGCTCCGGCGCAAGGACCGCTTGTATTCCCATGACGAGTTACAGTCTCTACAGGACTGTGGAAGTAAAAGCTGGTAAGCTAAATTTACTTCTTCGGTAAAGGTAAAGCCATTGTGCGGCGGCCTTTGTTGTCCGCGGCGTAAGATTTCGGTGTCTTGCCGGCAGGAAATCTTGAAACTCTCAAAACGATATTACTCCATTCATCCTTATCCTTATCCATCTCCTCGATGGTTGCACTCGGCTATCAATCCAGCACCGTTGCAGAATGCAGGCAGAATGCCCTATTCCGGGGCCTCATCCTTCTGCAGCACGAATTGACACTACAAAGTCGCACCGTTTCCAATCGCTTTTGAATCGCTGATCTCATCTTAGTTGGTACTTCGTGTTGATAACACTGAACCATACGCAGGTGGGCATGTCCCGAGCAGCGGCTGTGAAACACCTGCTGGCAAAATGAACCAGAGCAACACGCTTCCATCTCATGATCTCGCCAACTCCAACAGGAGAAGTCCGCCCAGCTGTATCAAAATCTCGCATGCTTTATTTTAGATCCGAGACTTGAATCGGGTTAATCGCTCTAGCGCTCAGTGGCTGAATGTGGGACACGACGCAATAAATATCCACGAACACGAAGTTTTCGATAATCTCCTCACTCAACCCAGGCTTTTTAGTTGCCCTTTCCACCACTCCGCCTGGTCCCAAATCTCGACGCTTGACACACGTTGGTTACACTGTATTCGGCGAGATGACAAGTCACCAGCAATTCCGCGATCTGCATTTGTGATTGAAATCATCTCACCCATATTGTTGAATCCTGGATCCATGAAGTTGGCGATAGAGGCGTGGCATTTTCGGTCCTCTTGTTTAATAAATCCTCGGTCCAAGTCTCGGGTGCAATACACTAACCCTCGCCGTACCCATGAATAAACCCCATGCGACGGCCTAGGGTGCGCCGTGTTGCAGCTTTGCAATTGCAACCTTCTACCTAGGTAATTATGACGGCCTCCACTCTCCAAGCGCCTTTAAGTTGTGGAGAGTCAATGGTAATTAATGCCTTGGAGTTGTTGAATAAGACGATATCGTAGTCCTATCAAAAAAAATTGCTTACATTAATCTCTCATTGGCTTGCGTATTAATAGTCGTAATGTATCGTGCATAGTGAATTTCACCAGGAAGCCACCGGTAGTTTGAGTTCCTTCATCCTTCTTAGCCTAGGTCTCGCCGATCTCAGGATTTATTTCCATGTTGGAAGTTGGGAACACTTCCATTTCATTGCTCCGACGACGCTCGTTCAGGAAGATGTGTTGCAAAAAAGTACCTGCTTAGATGATGCAATGGGCTGGCGCAGTTGTGTAGATCCCTTGTAGAAGACCTAATATAGTGGGTTATTTTGAGTTTTGAGGTCGTGATTGGTTAGCGGTAATAGTACAGCTTTGAACTTCCTTGACGTTTGAACATGTCGGTGCTACTGTATATTACACCAAGGGGGGTCGTGTCGTAACGAGGTTAGAGCGCAGGTAAATACGGAGGTCGCATGCAGTGTTGTGTTGGCTCAATGGTTGGTGAAAAGATCCGCCCGTGATTTGAAGATCCATCCTCCTCTACAGCTTCAAACGGCGCAAATGTCTTGCTCCTTCTTGCGGCACATAGTCTCACAACCATCCACAGCAAACCTCCACACATCGTACACAGCGCAAATGATGGGGCGAGTACGCGGTATTACGAGGATCCTGTCGCCCGCCATGGCATCGCATCGTCTCTTTGCCTTTCGTAAGTCTTGACCATTTCGATCCCGATACACTTTACCATAGACCCATACTTGTAGCCCACTCATGGACCATGTTTTCTCAGCTCTGTCGGTGAGGAGTTTTCATGATGTGCATTTTTCTTTGCAGCATCCGTCCGGCCTCTTCGGAGATGGTGTTGACTTTTTTTGAGGCTGGGAAAATACTGGGAAGCGCTGGTTGAAAAGTCGTTTTGTCTGCTGCAGGCGTACTTGTAAGGTTACCGCTGTTCGCTCCCCTTTGCGCTTTGTGACTGGTCCCCCCACAAATTCCTTGCGATCTGTGATGTGCTGATTTTCTCGCATACACTACTGTATACAGTACTTGTATACTATTGTACGTGCCAGCATTGGGTCATAGCTGGCTGAGATAATGCTGCAGCAAAGAGGAGAGAAACTAGAGCTCAGCCACGGCAATGCGTAAGACCTCAGCTATGGACGGTGTGTGTATGGAGAATGGACACGGCATACAGTGGCATATGATCTGGCATGCCAGGCTAGCATTCTCACAACTTGGTACTCCGTATTGTTGGCATATTGGCAACCGGGCAAGTTGCAACCTTTAACTGTGCTGCGAGTCAGCCAACCCTCCATCGCGGAAGCTGTTGATAGGTGGTGAAGTGGGAAAAGCCCCCATCTCTATTTCTCCCACCGACTGGTTGTTGGGGTTGGGTTGATTTCTGATCTCGCAGATGATGAACCATTCGATAGTGACTTCCCAAAAGAATACTGGTGGACACTACTCTGGACAGGGACTCGGACACGATCCTGTGCGTTGTGTTGCCTCCGGGGGCCGGGAAGCAAATGCTGTGGTGTGTCTGACCAGGTAAACATGGTATCCTGTTGAAATTATATGTCCTTCACTCTCCTCTTCGCCTTGCAATTGATGTGCAGAAACGCAAATAGATGCGGGTTGGCGGCAGAACTCTCAACATACCATGACAGCGCGCGGAGGAGGCAACCTGGAACCTGGCCTGGACTCAGGAACTTGAAATTCTCTTCCCCATTCATTCCACCGCTTTCCCTTCCCTCCCCTCCTCATCCACCTAATACCCACCCCAGAGCCTGCATTTTCGTGGGTCGCGGATTTCTATCTCTGGGAAGTGTCTGCTACAGAGCGCGCTCCAAGCGGTCTGGCAATTCGAGAATGGAAAGTTGGAAAAGGCCGGGTCGTGTGCTGAATGGAGGCTTACAGCGACCGCATATCACATCACGCTGACTCCTTCTGCTGTCCAGCTCGTGCTCTGGAGGATGGATGGATGGCCCCGTCTTTCGCCCTGGCCTGGCCTTTTCTCCTTGCCCTGTTGCCCTCCTCATTTATCATCGGCTGCTGCAGTCACAAAACAAGTCGCCATCCACTAATGATTCCCACGATAAGGGGGGGTGCAATGGAACACAAGCCGATATGGTATGATGCGTGGTGCTCCGTAATCAATCTGGATGAAGCCGGCTCGGCTCCTTGCTGCGTTTCGCTGTCTCAAGCAGCTCTCTGTCTCTTGTTCGGTACTCGCATGTCCTGCCAACTTGGGCCTCCTTGGATCTATTTTGATATTGATGTTGATGTCTTCAATCTCCCACGTCAGGGCAGAATGATTAGGCTCTGGTTGTATGGCCGAAGTTGGAGGAGAGGGGACCAACTCCTTTGTAGATGTACTCGTAGGTACTGGTAAGTACTTGGTTCCAGGTTCTTGCAAGGAGTTGGTGCTGTCTGCTTATCGATAAGGTGTTGGCGGGGTAGGTCGAGGTCGAGGACTCGTGCAGGTGGTGGTTGGTGGTTGTCTGTGTTTTTTCTCACATTCTTCCCAACTTTGGACTCTCCACCAGCAGAGTAGGTAGAAATATATACTCCTTTAAATGGCATCAGCCAAGGCTCCTCCTCAATCTCTCCTTCGGATCTGTTTTCTTCGACACGACCATGACTTCTTTAATGTTTCGTGGGAGTTGGCTGGTTTGGGTAATCAGCAGATAGGTATGGGTATGGGTATGGTAATGGCGTTAGCTCGGAGCTTCTAAGAAACCGCAGGCCCTTTGTATTCGAGAACCCGAACTCGAGACGGCTTCACACCTTCCCATTCCCCCCTCAATTCCAATCGTTATGTCTTCAATCCCTCCTCCGGACAATTCTTTGCCTCTGCATAGTCAAGTGGATGGAGGTAGACCCGTCAGTCCGTACGACGATGTAAGTGTACCTCATCATGAAAGTGGAAGTTGCTGATATCAGGGAAAGGGGCATTCTAGTGCCAGCGAGAACGAATTTGCACACGCGCTAGAGGTGAGTTGCTGCCCCCAAAAACTACAAGAACTTCCTCCTCATTTCTGGCCGCACAGGTAGTCTTCGATCCTTCAAATGCTCATCGCCGGAAATCGTCCCTAGTAGCTTCCGAACATCCTGTCCCCCATCGAAAGACCGACTGTTTCGTACATTCTATGCTTGAGAGCCAGCGGAAACTGGGAGGAGGCTCTTACAACAAAAGTCTGCAAGGCATTGCTGAATCACTAGCCAGTGATTCCAAAGGCGACTGTGCCAAATCAGGAGAGGAGGATGCTTTGGTTGAAATCAAAGACCTAAACATTAGCGATGATTTGGAAGATACCACGTCAGGCCAAGAAGATGAGCAGTCATGGAAAACCCGCGTCGCATCAAAGCACATCAAGCAAAAGTTGGCCAGCCAAGAGCAAATGCAAGTCCAGCACGGCCATGATATAAATGCGGTGCATAGTCGTCTGCTCACCAAAAAGCAACTTTCGGATATGGCGTGGGGTGTTCGAGAACTAAGCAAGCGCTTGGGGAGCATCAGGTTGAAGCTCAGAGTCAAGACAGTCTTTCTTCTCACCAAAGTATACGATGAGGGTCTCATTCAGAATACGAGGGAAATCGTCAAGTGGCTATTGAGTCCGGATCGAGAAGTCAGATACACCGTCTACGTGGAGGACACTTTGAAAGAACATAAGAAATTCAATGCCGCAAGTCTGTTGGCGGAGATCGAGGACGAGTATTCTGAGAAAGAAATCCGCCAAGAGGAAAGAAAATTGGACAGGAGGCTACGATATTGGACCAACGAAATGTGTAGAACAAGGCCACACACATTCGATTTCGTAGTCACGCTGGGTGGCGATGGTACCGTGCTGTATGCAAGTTGGCTTTTCCAGCGTATAGTACCGCCAGTATTGAGTTTTGCACTCGGAAGTCTGGGCTTTTTGACAAAGTTCGATTATGATGACTTTAAGGGTACATTAACGTCGGCTTTCAGAGATGGAGTCACCATAAGTTTGCGGTTGCGTTTTGAGGGGACCGTCATGAGAAGTCAAAATAAGCGTAGAACTATTACTGATGGAGAATCTCAGGACGATGAAACTGATAGGAGCCGAGATCTGGTAGAGGAATTGGTTGGAGAAGAGAAGGAAGACGAGAGAACACATCGTCCAGATGGAACATACGAGATTTTAAACGACATTGTCGTTGATCGGGGACCAAATCCAAGTAAGTCGCCATCGTCAATATCGACGGGAGTCGATGTTAATTAATCACCTAAATAGCAATGTCTTCCACAGAAATTTTTGGAGATGATGAACATTTTACATCCATACAGGCCGATGGTGTATGCGTAGCAACACCAACCGGATCGACAGCCTATAATCTCGCAGCAGGAGGCTCTCTTTGTCATCCGGAAAATCCGGTCATCTTAGTAACAGCTGTTTGCGCGCACACTTTATCCTTCCGACCTATCATCCTACCTGATACCATCGTCCTTCGAGTCGGCGTTCCCTACGATGCTAGAGCAAGTAGTTGGGCCAGTTTCGATGGACGGGAACGAGTCGAATTGAGACCTGGAGATTATGTTACTATCAGCGCTAGTAGATACCCATTTGCCAACGTCATGCAACAGGGGAAGAGATCTGAGGATTGGGTCAATAGTATCAGTGGCAAGTTGGGTTGGAATTCCCGTACCAAGCAAAAGGCTTTTGACGTCAAAGGCAGTTGAAACAGTAATTTGAGTACGTAGTTGTTGCTTTCCATTCTGGCGTTCGTCGAGAAATATCGGTATATAAGGGGGAAGAACAAAATAATGACAAGCTTAGAACTCAAGGTTCACGTATCATGGCTCTGTAAATTGCTTTACCATTGACTCGAATCTTCACACAGTACTTCTATTCTTACTTGATTTTGTCGTGCCAAACTTGCTCGAGCAATGGAAGTTATTTATTATCCGAGACGCTTTCGAAGAAGCGAGAACGTGGTTTTGTAATTCCCCCGAGACTTTTGAGATCCCAGAAATAATACGATGAGCTGTCATGCTCTGGGGTTTGTGTAAAGTTGGCGTATTTATTCTCTGGTGTGCTTTATCAAGACACCATCAAAATTAAAAGAGTTCCAAGTTCTGCTATCTCCAACTGTGATAAAATGTGGTGTACCCTGGTTCATTTTATGCGTCTTCAAACGACAACTGTAAATTTTTTACAAAGTATTTACAGCTCAAAGATAAAGGTGGCAGTAGATAGAGGTTAATACCTACGGTCTTTGAATCTGAAAGTTCTCCAGTTGGATTGCCCCGAATCATTGAAACAACGAGGTAGGTAGGTAGGCAGGGGCGGACGATCCTTTCCCTTTCAAAGGATGGGAAGGTCGTATCTAGGTCTAGTTGTATTTCGGCTGCCTCTGCCTCGTCGGCTCAGCAACTTCCTTCGTGCCTCCCTCACGAGAAATTGACATAGCGAGTTGAATTTTGAAGGCGTCTGCACTTGCCGGGGGGCCTTCTCGGGCTTGTCCAAATTTCGAGGTCTTCCAAATCCCGTCTTCTTTTTCTTTCATACTTGCCTAGTATTAATTCGACAACTGTCTCACAACTCTCACAAGGAAGCTCTTTCTCTTTTCACATCTACCTACTGGAATGGAATTACCCTGTTGTTGATTCTTATTCTTCCCATTCTCCATCCCAGGTTGTGCCTTCCATCGAGACGGACAGTGGATTATCTGCTGGGGGTTATTTCCTCACTCAGCTACTTGGACTAACTCCCTCTGTGGCCCACTAGACACATGGAGTTCTTTTCCATTCAGATCAGGGCATGATTGATACAGTTTTACTTTCTTTGGAGCCATTTTCAGGATGAGGATTAGTTGGCTCTTTGAGGGATTCATGAATCCTTACCTCTCCTCTATTCGCTTCCCTTCCATGGGATTCTCTTCCCTGGCCATTTATTTTACAAAAGTCACGCCATATTTGATATTTTCCCAAGAAGCTTTTTCGATACAAGTGAGGAAAGAGAGGTTTGAAATATTGGTGAAGTTGATTCTCTGTAGTTTCAAGGCAACTCCTTCTAGTTACAGCCGTATGAGTAACTAGCTTGAAAACACGATTTTGCCGACCCTCACTAAAAAGGTGAAAAGTAACGCCCTCTGCCCTATTTCATCTAGCAACCGCATCTCTGAATTCAATTTGCTCTACTTAATTAAATAATACGTCTTTCTGCCTTCTGTCATCTATAAATTACTATACATAAAAGCGTTCTTTTTCATCGAGAGGGGTAAAAGGTAGAGGGGCAACGAGTTTTAAAGCTCAGTCTTAGCGAGTCTTAGCATGTGAGCGACGGAATAACGATTTTTGCACTCTATAAAACTACATATTTTCATAGCTAGGCTTATTTGGAGTGATCTATAGTATACAACTCTCGAAGGAATTACACTCTGGAGGCGTAGTAGTGTAAAATGTTGATTTCCGACCTCCTGCTACAATTTTGGAAAATGTTTTCCCTTCTAAACGGCTACGCCTTACAGGACTTTAGTCCATGAGCTCAAGACAGCCGACGACAGCAACTATTTTAAGTACATGACTAACCCACACTATAACTAACCCACACTATAACTAACCCACACTATAACTAACCCACACTATAACTAACCCACACTATAACTAACACACACTATAATAGCAGCATCACGTGTGCGGAAAAACTGCGGCTCTACCCTATCATTTCACTTCAGTTCTGAACCTAAACATCTTCAACCCACAACCAAATTGTGAACAGCTCAAGCTTTCTTCTCCAAACTCAGGCACTAGACTACTAGAGGTGAGTCAAAAAACACCAGACCAGTCCAGGTTCATATTACCTCACTTTCTCCGTGGTGTCGACGTCAGTAGCAATTAGTTAACTTTGAAGTTTCAGGTTCGAATTATGAAGAAATATCACCAGAAGTAAATTGTCAGGCAACTTTACCCCTCTTTGGGTATTCACTGCTTCTCCCTTTTCTCAAGCGAGCAATCCAACCTCCAGTAAGGTACGCCTGCAGCTTCATTTGTCGTTTGGCTTTTAATTGTTCAGAGATGAAATTAGACTGAGAAGGAATTCTTTCCTCCCTGTTGTATACATTTTTATTGTTGAGTTCCTGCAAATCCTCAAACCTGAGGGGTGCAATCAATGGCCTCAATCCCCC
>LKTO01000398.1:0-47685 GCA_001399465.1 Hymenoscyphus scutula | reverse complement strand
GGTGTGGGGAGGGTTGGGGGGAGTGCTATGATGTTCGTCTGGGGGGGATCCTCGAATTTCGATTGGAGGACTTGGAAGGTGCGCGAGTTGTAGTGTGCTACTACTCCTACCTCCTGCAAAAAAGCTCTTCCCAATGCGTAGGCTCCATCTGGAGCTTGTTTTAAAGGAAAGTACTTCGAAGTCTTGTTCACTAGGATTGGAGAAGTGACGTTGAGGTCGAACGCCGCGTATGGGAGGACGAAATCCAGGGTTGAACCACCGGATTTCTGGTTTGCGAGGGTGAGTGTTATGTTCGGGTTCAAACTCAGGAGGCTGGCGTGTTGAGTTTGGTTGATGAGGTAGAGACCGGACGTCTTGTCCAGGGTGAGACCGAATGCCTTTTCAAATTCTGTGCAGACAGCTGCGGGGAGATATAGCTCTGGCAATGTAGAATCGATGAATGCGAATTCCGGACTCGACATTAAAGTCGTATTCCCACCTGCAGTGGTACTCGTAATGCTCCTAAGCGTAACAACAATGTCCCTCAAATTATCGCCCGTCATTGAGAAGCGGACGTCGTTTGGGACGAAGCGCGCAACGTCATATCCTCCGAAAATTAAAGAGCCGAAAACACCTTTGAGTCTGTAAAATGCGCCTGCGGTGTACGACCAACTCTGAGATGCGATCGTTCCATTAGACCAGAGGGTATCGGAGAACGAAGCTTGTGGATTACCATAACCTGATTGATTCGTAGGTTGGAACCCAAGACCCAATTGCCCAAAATAAAAGTCATCCGTAATTATAGCAGCAACAACCTGATGAGGAAGAGTCGGTCCAGTATCAGCTGTATAACCCAAACCCACAGTGTCAAAACCTATCCTGATTTTAGCATTTCCTCTCTTAATCCCCATCCTTATCCCCTCCTCACACTCATTCTCAACAGTCACTTTGCAACATACCATATTGACCAACCCCCTCATATCCCAACGCACTGTTCAACCCCAATTCATTCTGCTCTCCCACCTGCCACGTCGAGCTCTTGGTCGGATCAAAAAACGCACCCCGCGATTCCGCGCAATCTGAGGGCACTCCTGCACTGGTATTACATGTATTTGCAGCAGCTCCGTAAACTACCCAAGTTTCTTGCCACGATGTCGCGGGGAGGACGCGAAAGGTTTGGGCAGGAGTTCCGACGCGGATTTCAAAGGTTGACCAGGTGCCGTCTACGCCTTCCCTGAGAGAGTGAGCTTGGTTAGTTTGGTGAAAAATTGCGTAAAGTACCTAGGCACTTAAGCATGAAAATATAGAAAGCAGGTTGAGGGGAAAGAAGCGACGAACCAATGTTGACTGGGCGTAGCGACAACCGGAGCCTTCAAAGTGACATTGTCTCTCCTCCCCAGAGAAGTCTCCCCCACCACCAATTCCTCCAAAATAGTCGGAACAGCTGCCACTGCCGTGCAACCAAAAAGGATCGCGCAAAAGCCTTCTTTCAATAACGAGTGCATAACTTGTAAGACAATACGCTTGTATCAAATCATAGCGAGTTTACCGTACATGTCTCTGATCTCTTGATAAGAAACGAAGGAGGCGCAAAAGATCGAAAATCTCGAATGGAAAGCATGAGCTCATAGTAAAGAAGGGGGAACCAAACTTCTTCATCATGGTGACGGCAGGTACCAAATAGAAAAGATACATAGGATGTGTCAATTTCGGTCATTGGCTGGAACAAGTGAGAGATGAAATGGGATTGGTTGGATGAAATGACATGAGAGATGGGATTGGCGGGATGGTAACCTGGGGTTGGATGTGGGGTGACACTGCAGGGGAGGAAATGTGATGGATTGGGCCGAGTGGAAGTTGATAAAATGACGTTAGGAGGTTTTGGGGTAGTAGTGGGGATTGTAACGGGTATCTTGAAAGCTGGCAGCGAATCATTAGAGGGGATTTGCGAGAGGAAGAGTCGAGCGACAAGAAGATGGCTCGATGCGGTATGAGTGGTTGCTTTTAGCCAGAGTGATTTGTAGGAGGTGTCCTATTTGAGATATCGTCTGGATATCAGAACTGGGAGCCGAAGAGTGTTTGCTCCTTGGGTGACACCGAACCATGGAAATAACAAGTTACGAAATAACATTGTATTGCACGAATAGAGAGCTTCTGGCAATGAGGAGAGAGCCATTACTTAAACCTGCCTCTGGTCTTCAAAAATCATTCGTGCGTCAAAAGACCAAAGAATTTCTTCAACCTCTGTTTGCTTCGTTTGAACCTTGCGTCCTCGCAATTGCTATCTTTTGACGACACGGAGGTCCACTCCATCCAATCGGCTCGGATTGAAAGGAAACAGACAAGAGCATTCTGTAAGTGATAATAAAGGCATGGGTAATAAGATCATCGCAACAATGGTCGGAATCCAACCCAACGTTGAAATAAGAGACGAGACGAGACGAGACGCCAGAGTGGCGAAATGCCCAAGCATCGCATCTCCAGCTTCAATGAAGTCATGGGAAATACATCCCCATGCGATCAGCCACCCAACGCCACTTGGCTTCTGGACACGTCGAGCGCGTCCGTTTGCATCTGGTGCATCTGGTGCATCCTCCTTCCATCAGAGCACGAATTTGCAACTGTGTCATGGGCCACCCGGATACCTGCTTTTCTCGCTTTTCTCGCAGCTGAAATGCGCGTAGTGTGAATTGAGACTTGGGTCGTGGATGCTTCTGGCCCTTTTGGCCCTTTCGACTTTCGACTTTCGACGCACCTTCAACCTGGCTGATCGGCACATGGACATGGGGGGAAGGTTGCCGGCATGGCAATTCAGGAATGCCATCGTCATTTGCGCTGAATACCGAATACCTCCGTAAATACTCGTAAACGTAAACGGGGGAAGAGCAGCAACCACGATGCTCGTAAATTGATTCGAAAAGAAGCGAGGGTGGTGGAGATGAAGCTTTTGATAATGGATGACGCGCATTGAATTGATGCTCTGTGTGATCTTTTCCCAAGATGAGAATTGAGGTTGCGATGAATTTCTTGACTCAGGGGCGACACGTCCACGTCTTGAGAGGTCTCGGTTACGTTAGTCTACCACCCAATTCTTCATCATTGATGCGGTGGCGCACGCGAGATCCAATAGTGTTGACGGGAATATGTTGAGTGCCAAAGAGAAGGAGATTGAGGAAGAAAAAGCTTCCAGTTGGATCGAGTGAAATCGCGGCATCCAGTCCAAGCTCCGATGAGATCAAAGCTATACCCTTGTCACTAGTGACATCACCGGTCGGAAGCTCCAGATCCAGGTGGTTCACTGGTTACAGGTGTCTCCATTGCTTGTAACAGCCCCAAAACTTGCCTTGTTCACCCCCCCGCCCAATTCAGGTTGTGCCAAGGGAGAAAAAGGGAAAATGGGAAAATGGGAAAATAGTGGCTCCTCAGCCGAACAAACAGAAAAGCAGCATCGCATCATAGTGCAAAGCCCGTCGCGTCGTCGAAATTAAGAATCCTTAACTCTCTCAAAACCCTCTGCCTCTGCCTCTCCCCAACACACACGCAACAAAACCAAAGACCAACATACCAGAGAAAGCACCCAACTCACCAAAAACATCCATACATTCCACCATCACACCAGGAATTCTATCGCATCCCCCCGTCAGCCATCTCCCGTCTGCGAGCAATCTCTCGTTCGACTCTATCGACCCTTTTTCTTCCTCTTTTTTTTGTTCTTTGATACCCACGATACCCAGCCTTTGCAATTATGTCTTCCGTCAACAAGCCAACCAATATTAAGGAGAAGGAGGCCGATGTGAATCGCAAGCTTCAGTTTTACGGAATCGCATCAGGTATGCTTCTCTCCTCACTCTTCACATGCGATGAAGACTAACATTTTCTCCTAGCTTTCCAAGCTGGCAAAGTCCCATCTGTAAGTACCAAGAACCCGCCCTTGATTGCGACCCGATCTTTTTCAAAGCAACCATTGTTGGGAGGGGGAGTGCAACGATCTATGGAATGATATCACGATCTTCTATTGCTATGATGATTCTGGGACAATCGAAAAGATTACCCCAGGTGGTTTGAAGGGCAAGAAGATCTGGTGACCTCTTCCGAAAGAATTTGGGCAGTCGAGCTTGATTGCTCCAGATGATCGGGAAAATCTATGAACAATGGAACATGAAAGCGCTTGCTTTTCCCATGGAAAAGTGGTTCTTTCCTGTTGCAGAGAATAACACAGAACTACTTCCTTGGTCGACGATCTGTGGATTTTGCGTCATCAGTCCTCCCTGACCTTCCACGAACACCCAAATCCACAAAACAGTGCTGCATATACACAACTGTCGCACAAAACAAGTAACAAATCACTAACCGTACCACAGAATGAGCAAATCGATGTCGCCTTGAACAGTTTCCTGGCCTCGAGACCACTCGCCAACCCCTCCTCTAAACTTTCGACTGAAGGACAAGCGCTTGTTAAAGACTTCCGAAATGTCGTCGAACAAGCTAAATATCTACTCCTCACAAAGAACCAAGGTAATCTTCTCCAAGACTTCATCTGGGAGTCCCAGAAGATTGATGTCGCAAATGCTGCACTCCCTGGCGCGCCAGTCGGGAAGGATGAGGCTAAGCAACATGGCAATGAGGCTTTGGAGGGACTGAGAACCCTCGGCACACTTATTATTTCTAATGGCCAATTTCGAAAGCTTTTGAACGATGCCACCATTCTCCTACGAGATATCGCTGGCGATGCAGCAAGCACTGCTGCTTCGAAAGTAAAGCCTGGTCAAGATCAAATTTCCCAAATCGATCACCCAGCGGACGACAACACTTGGCACGATGTCCCAGATCTATCCACTGGCAGCCTCAAGAACCAACTGAAGAATACAGTCAACAAAAAGACACCAGTCGACAAGAACGATCTCCGCGATGCAGCCGGTGATGCTACTCAAGCAGCTCACCCTGATGGAACTCGTGACCCGGCCGATGCTGCGATGTTGGCTGGTCAAGACCGCGCTGATGGTACCTCCTCTGGCTTGGATGCCCAGACTGGCGTTCAGAATGGTGCAGCTACTCTCCAACAAAGAGCTTCTGCCAACATCCCCGAGGAGACCAAGCAACGTGGCCGAGAGACTAGAGAAAAGACCAAGAACTATCTATCCAAGAAGATGCCAGAAGAGCGAAGAGAGCAAACCATCTGGCGATTGAAGAAGATGGTCATTGAATGCCAAGGCCACCCTGACTATCAACAAGCTATCACAACACTTTTGGACTTGGCTGAGCAGTATGCGGGCCATGCGAATACCATCGGACAGCAATCTACCGGCACAGTCAAGGGTGCTCATGCGGATTCTTCGCTTAAGAAGGCTGAGGACGATCTCAAGACCTTGATTGAGCGATTCGCAAATGGTACTTCCACCAATGACTTGTTTGACTCTATCAACACCATCTACCGTGATGCCGACCAAGATCCTGAGCTCAAGAGCTGGTTCAAGAGTCTCGATGGCTATGTTCGCAAATGCTTGAAGCAACAAGGGTATATCATGGAGGATAGTGCGACCGACGAGTGGAATACCCTCTATGACCGTGGCAACTTCCTTCTCAGAGACCGCTACCGAAACCACACCGACCGCATTGTTGACGAGATTAAGTTCTTGGGCAATGAGTTCGACAATGACCCACAAAACAAGCAGTTCGCCGCTTCCCTCAACAAGCTGTTCAGCGATTTGGGCAATGACGAGAATGGCAAGCCTACATTCAAGCCTCACTTGCTCAAGGATCTTAGCGAGGTCATCCTTCCTGCCGTTTTTGAATCCATCAGATATGTAAGTAATACCTCTATTCAATGCGGTTTGCTTTATCTACCGCGAGCCCCCTTCTCTACTTCTGTCCCAACGAGAACGCCTATGCTAATCGTCACAGGTCCCGATTCCAAGAATAGAGTATAGTGATCCTATGGTTGACGCCATCATCGAGAACCTGGTCATTGAGAGCGACAACCTCGTCCCAAACATCTTTGAGCTAGAAAGCGACAACTACTTTAGATGGGGCAGAAAGAAGGTCGCAAACAAAAACCGCAACAGCATCACCCTCTCCGTCTCCGGCGTTCAAATGGATCTTCGCGACGTCTCTTACCACATTAAGCGCAAGACCGGCACACCAAAAATTACCGATACCGGAGTAGCAGATATCTTCCTAGGAGGCACCGGTTTCTCTTTCAAGATGAAGATGTCGACAACCGAGAAATCCGATAAGCAGAACTTCTTCAAGATCGAGAAGGTTGATGTTGATGTTAAGAATTTCGATATTAAGCTCAAACAATCCAACCACAAGCTTCTATTTAAGCTCTTCAAACCTTTCATGCTCAAGGTTCTTCGCCCTGCTCTCCAAAAGGCTTTGGAGAAGGCTATCAAAGATCAGGCCCATCAGCTAGATTCTTTGCTCTACCAGGTCAAGGTTGAAGCCGACCGTGCCGCACAGGAGGTAGCAGAGAACCCCGAAAACGCACCAAACATCTACTCCCGCTACGTCTCCGCCGTGCAAAAGAAGGTGTTGCAAGGCAAGAACAAGGCGGAGCAAGTCGCCAGTCAGACTAAGGTCAACATGGCCATGACGCAAGCCGACTCCATCTTCCCCGACATCAAGCTTCCTGGTGGCATCTCCTCCAAGGCTACCGAATACAAGGATTTGGCACTCAAGGGCGACAGCTGGCAATCTCCAGTCTTTGGACTTGGTTCTGCTAAAGCTTCGACCGACATCCCCAAGGTTGCGGAGGTTAGACGTAAACACCACGACGTTACCGGTGCCACCGTCCGCGGACCACAGAACATCGGAAATACCAATTCGGCAACCAACCAATTGCGTGATCCCATGGCGCAGAACAACACTCTCGCTCAGTCTGGAAACATTGGTGAGCGTAACTCGACCGTCACCGGATTCGGAAACCAGGTTGATCAGGCTTTTGGCGAGAATTCCAAGGTCACTGCTGTCCAAGATACGAATGGTGGTCTCAACGGACACTCTGGTCTCAATGGCAAGTCCACTGGCTTGAATGGTAACGCACCGTTAGCGAGCAATGGCAAACCAACGACCTACAACACCACTCTTGGTTCTGAGAACCCTGTCATCTCAGGCCGTGTTTAAGAATTTGATCGATCGTACTAAACAAATTTTGTACAACGCAAAACACACTACTTTTTCCTATGTCTCTTTGATTTTTTTTCCACTTCCTTTTTTTTCACTTGGAAGATACCAGATACCAATATTGCGAATACCCGATACTTAATACTTTGATGTTGAGGAGGGGAAATGGAATGGGAATGGAAATGGTAATGGCAGTAGCACGTGGCAGGGGAGAGAGAGTAATTTTCTTTTTGTCATTTTGATTTCCTGCTTGCCTTTTTGTGCGATTTTCTTTTTCCTGGATGGATCATGGATGGATGGAGAGTGAAATTTGTATGATCATGAAGGGGGGGTTCTGGTGGATCTGGAAAATTACAAAATGGTGTCTGTTTCAACCGAGGACTTCTTTAACTTTGATTAATTTCTCATCCAAAAAAAACAATTTAATTCTATAGGTAGGGTAGGGTAGGTACCGGTTGTCAAAGCCACCCATTTTCTTCACCAAATGACGATTTACAACGATGAATCTTTTAGATTTTATTCTCTTTCCAAGGTTAAAACTTGGGTTTATTTCTTTCTTTCGGTGGATACTTGTGTTCACGAAGGAACTAATTAATGTATACTAGGTTAGAAAGAAATATATAGAGTGAAGAAGTTAGAAATACTCATAAAATGGTGAATTATAAATTATAAAATTATTAGTTATAAAAGTGGAAGATTAATATTGGAATTCTCCCACCCCCAACGTCTTGCAAAGTTTCCGACATTTGTTGGCTCCGATCGTGTGTTACTTGGGTGTTTGTGAGTGTGGTCGTTGTTTTCCTTCTGGATGTATGGTAGAGGTTAAATAATTGGTCTGGTGAATGATTCATTGAAGGAGAACTTTCTCGTCTATCATGAGGGGTAAATGCCGTAACTATCCTGTTGCTATTGAATGGGTTCTTCGGATGTGAGCTTGAAGATTCCATCAGCCTCATACAAATCCTCTTTTGAAATCGTAGCTTCAGAGATTTTTGGAGATGGCATGGACTCTGAAATACGTGACTTGCATTTTCTGGTAAAGCGTGGGTGTGAGTAAACTCTGATAATGAAAACCCTGTGAAGGAATATACTCGTGCTATGTTTTCGAGTCTATCAAATAATTTGAAAACGCTGTTTAGAGAGAACTAGAAATAGATGGCTGATAGAGTACGATCACGTGTCAGACCTGAAACCCCCACCCCCGGCCATGCACCTCCTCCTGCAAAGATGATTGATGCGATCCCCGCCTCAATGACGCCATGAAACACCTCAAATCAAGGGATCCTCTCGCACATTGAGATATATTGTCGTATATCCCTAACCCTTTAAGAATGTGTCACAGAGGCACTACACTTTTGAGGGCGGCACATTCACATCTTATCCTAGCGCGGTAAGCGTCGGTGTGAATGTGCTGTCCAGCTGATGCCTTGAAGCTGTCGTGTCTCGACCTTTTCTTCTTTTCACTATTATTCTTTTTATTGTTGCTGGACTTCCCAGGTTGAAATTTGCCATCATATTCTGGGCCTGAATGAGAGGTACCAAAAATGGCACGAAACAGCGAGGATATCGATGAGAAGACTGGACTTCTTGGACTTCTTGATGCACCGGGCAATTATCAGAAGGCTACGGCTGAAAGTCGGGACGCAAACAGAACCTTCGAAGTACTCAGAAAGAGAGTAACTGTGATCGAGTGCAATGGTCTCACTGGCACAGAGTTGAAGCGAAGACCCCTCTCGACACGTCGGCCTCGAGTGTTGGGTATTTTTGTCGCAGTCCTTTTATTCTCATGGTGGTCAATCTTCGCGATTCCAAGTCTTCTTTCATTCAATGTACCGGAGGATGACGGCGATGTCTCCGAGTGGTCATTTGACGAAGTACGCCGATTTTTGAGCCTCCCACTGTTGTCCACTAACAACTCTACAGATTACTCCTAGCGAGAAACTCGAGTGGCATCCTTGTTACCGAGACACCGGAACATTCAAATGTGCCCGTCTAACAGTTGCCATGGATTATCATCGTCCTTTAAATGCTTCAGCAAATAATCCCAAAGTTCACATCGCACTTGTAATGGCACCAGGTATTCACACGGGACCAAAACCATATTCAACTTCCCCTCTCTTGATAAACCCAGGGGGCCCAGGAGGCTCAGGAACAATGTTAGCACTCCTCTTGGGAAAATCACTGCAAACAATTATTGGTGTGGACCAAGATGTCATTGGGTTTGATCCCAGAGGAATTGCCGCGACCACCCCACGTGCTGATTGTTTCTCATTTCCAATTGATGATGAGCACGAGGAGGTGGATTACATTACCGGTGCATTTCATCGATCCATGTGGGCTATTTCTGGGAGGGAAATTGGAAATGTGAATTCCAGTACCTTGGCCCTACAAAAGTTTGATGTGAGGGCGAGAGCTACGTCAAGACTCTGTGAGCAGAAAGATGCTCTAAAGGGAAATGATAGTATTTTCAGACATTTGAGTACACCTACGGTCGCTAGGGATATGCTCAGCATTGTTGATGCTTGGGACGAATGGACTGAGAGTTTGGGGATGGAAGAGGAAGTTGCTATTAACACCGATGAAAAGCCAAACTCGAAAGACCTTGACACCAAGGGAAAACTGGTTTACTGGGGATTCAGTTATGGAGTAAGTTTGCTCTCCTTGAGGATTTTATTTTCCGCTAACCATGTTCAGACCCTTCTTGGAGCCACCTTTGCATCAATGTTTCCAGACCGAGTCGGACGAGTAGTACTCGATGGTGTTGTTGATGCCGACCATTATGTTAGACCAGTATGGAAAGGGAGTCTCCGAGATACAGATGTGGTGTCTAATTCATTCTCCAAATATTGTTCTCAAGCAGCTGGAAAATGCGCACTTTGGAGAGAAGGAGATTCCACTAAAGATATAGAGAATCGGCTGCAAGAAATCATGACCAACGTCAAGAACAACCCTATCACGCTCATCGACCCAAATTACAAAGCCCCAGTGATCATCACTTACGAAGATCTCAGGATGCTAACCTTCACCATCTTGTATGCCCCTACCGCAAATTTTCACATCTTAGCTATGGTGGTGGACCTGCTTTACCGAGGTTCGTATGATATCTTGGAACGAATATTCAGGTTTGGGTTGGACATACAGCCATATTGTGGTTCTCCTCTGCCAGCAATGTTTTATCCAAATGAGGCACAGAACGCAATCATGTGCAGTGACAAGAGATACGTTGTATGTTAAAGCTCCACCACTCCCCCATACTCCCATTCCCACTGACACTTCCAGCTCAACGAAACAATCCCAAATCTCCAAATTCTCTACCAAGAACTTCACAACACCTCTTCATGGGCCGATATTTGGATGACACTTATGATCGGATGTGACGGTTGGCCGATAGAAGCAATAGATCCTCCCATGCGCTGGGGCGATAACCCAGCACTCAACCCCAAACCCATCAAGACATCCTTTCCCCTCCTATTCATCGGCAACACGGCTGATCCCGTGACTCCACTCCACGCAGCCTTAAAAATGGCCGCGAAATTCGAAGGTGCAGGTCTGATAGAGCAGAAATCAGAGGGCCATTGTAGTCTAGCTGCTGTTTCCAGATGTACAATCGGAAAGGTGCGAGCCTATTTCCAAGATGGGAAGGTGCCTGCAGTTCCCGTGGACGGAGAAAAGTGGGAAATTTGCGAGGCTGATGAGTGGCCTTTTCACCGATTTGGTGACCCTGATGTCAGGGCTGAGCGGGAAGGAGTTGAAGATGAAGATTTTGAGGTGCTGGATGCTGCTGTTGATATGCAGAAGGCTTTTTATAAGGAGTCGAGGTTTTGGGGACAGGGATTGCAGAGTGGTGCGTTGAGTGGATTGGATATGGAGGCGGTTGAACGGGTTTATATGAGAGGAATTCATCAGACGGATATATGAGAATTGAAGAAAGGCTTGTCTTGGGGATTGATCAAGGAGAGATTGGTTACGGTGGCAATTTAGCACGCCGGTGGGGATAGACGCTCCAAGTATTATTTTTCGTTTCCCTGCTCAGACCCAGATTTCTTAAAGCGAACCCTTTCTAAGATCTTATTTCACGATCTGTTTAAATAATAAGAAAACCTGAACGAAATTAAACGCAATTTCGTCGTGAATTTCTCGCCTTCTATTGAGCACTTAAGATTGTAACTCCATATGATGAAGGACCTGTCTTAACTTGATAGTATGGCAGTGGAGGAGGCCATTCTTAAGGGACTCTGAGGAATTAAAGAGCATATCACAAGCCTAGCTTAATCACAGGAAGATGAATCCAGGACAAACACTGGTCACTTATGATTGATGCCACTTTTATTATATGCTCCCAAAAAACAACGTTATTCCTAACTACAATTCATGTCCACGGGTCGTGATGTTCGTTGATATCAAAGTATTTCTTCATAGCTGGGAAATCCTCCGAACTCTCAGGTCAAAACGCGAATCTCCCAATTAGATGCTTGGGTGTCTTGTATTCGGAAATCCAGCTGAAGCATGCTTCTCTCTCTCTCCCAATTCCGACATTGTAAGCTCAACCTAGGCAGGTACAAAGGCAACTTTGACCCCATTCCTGCTCTCTTTGGTAAATACATGCTGCTCTACATACTCCACGCACTCATCCTTGTTGATACAAGTCTTGAACTCTTGTAACAATTTCACAAGCACAAATGAGATATCCGTGAGTACATTTTGCTGGGCGGGACATATACGCCGACCTCCCATGAATGGAATGTAATCCCACCCCTGTTTTCTACCTTCCCAGCGCTCAGGGAGAAAATATTGGGCATTTTCACCCCATATCGCGGGGTCTCTATGCATCAGCCCAAAAACCATTTCAACTTGATCACCGGGTTGTAGAAGTATAGGGTCTTGACCAGAATTACCTCCACCGCGTGGCAGCACGCAAGGCGCCAGGCAGATCTTCCAGCTTCCATCGACAGGCGCGAGAATCCGGAGTGCTGAGAGAATTTGTTAGCTAAGTTTTATGTTCTCGAGACATAGACTTACTTTCATTTATTACGGCTTGCAAGTACTTCAAAGACTTCAGCAACTCGAAGGTTGACTTCTGCTCCCCAATTTCAACGACTTCTTGTCGAAGCTTCAGCCACACATCGGGGTGTCTAGCGAGGAGAAAGATAATATTTCCAGTCAAGACTCCAGCTGTGTCACGAGCCGGAAAAATATATTCATGAGCTCGTTCCGAATGAAAAGTTTGTCGTCCGTGATCTTGACCAGTTCCTTTAGAAGAACATAACCATATGGATTGCCATCTGCTGAGTCCTTGTTTGTCTTCTGGTTTTCAATTTCTTCATCGATGAATGAGTCGATAATGGAATGGACTTCGGCACACTTCTCTAGCCAAATCTTGTCTTTCCTCATCAAACGTAGAACAACTTTTGGGAGCATGAACCGTTTTCTCATTCCCCGAAGCCCGGCATTAAATGCTTCAGGTAGTCCTTGAGCAACAATGTTGCTTGTCAGTGAGGTAGGCGAAAGGGAATTTGCGGACTTTCCGAATATGAATTCCGTGGAGTTGTCAAGAAACAACATCTTACAGAGTACTTGCATATCAACAACAGAGCCATCGCGAGGAATCTTGTTGATCATTCTCTGTACATGAACTTCAAAGCTTGGGAGCTCTGAAATCTGTGCTCGAGTAAAAACGGGGTTTATTAGTTGTCGGGACCTCTTCCAGAGCGCACCATCCGTTGTGATAATCCCATCGCCTACAAATGGCTTGCATGGCTCCCGATTCATAGGCGCACTTCCGAACTTCTCTACTTCAGTGGCCAGAATAGTTTGCATATTTCGAGAATCCATAGTAACGAAGTAATTCTTCCCCAATACTATGGTTCGGACAGTCTTGCCGTAGGTACTGAAGATTTGTCGATCCACAGCACGAGAATCCCCTCGATTCCGAGCTTCATCCTTTTTCCTGAGCAAATCGAGACCGAGAATAGGATCCGAGTGTTTATATTTCACAGGCGATGAGCATCCAGCTCTACGCATCGCGAGCCAGAAGAATAGTTTGGTCCATATGAAGTACGTCGCTGGTAGACCCAGAATGAAAATTATGTTCAAAGACAGGGACATTGTGTAGTCAATCAGGATGGATGCCAGCACGAAGTAGGGACAGTGCTGCAATTATTTTCTCTGTGTCCCGAAGTTTTCAAAATCTGGGGACTGGCAGAGTATCCGACTGGATTGAGCTGTCTTCTCGGGGTCACTATTACCACCAACATATGGAGCACTCTTGTGAAGGTGTCAAGAATCTGGTAGCTTCTTTCTAATACAGTCACTCTCAGAAGACCAACTATTCACCATGCGCCTCATAAGCGAATCAGGTAATCTGGAACCATGCTATAGTAAGCGTTTAATTGTGTATTGGAAAGTGTAGCTAGTTGTCTAGCCAATTGTTGGAGATTTGTTCTGGTCCGGCAAAATGACAAAATGTACATCCAAACCAACAAACCAACTCGGAACTTCACCCCGATAAGGGAATTATTGCAAGCAATTCCACGAATAGGTAATGCGATGCAATGCAGCTATCCCTGGAAAGTGAGAACCGATCGCTCACTAACACCATTTCCCTGGGACCAGTCGTCTAAACTTGATATAAGACACGGAGGATATTTGGTGAGTCCATTGACATATGATAGAGATCTAGTGGTAGGTTTCCCAACGAACTTTAAAGGGCTCACCACTTGCTCTATACCCAGTCTTTCAATACACAGAACAGTTCCATCTCCAAGCAACCGGTTTCAGTTGTAGAAGTTCAGTCATTTTATTCTGTTTAAATCACTTTCGGGGGACAGAAGATATCATGCTCGAGGGGGTATCTGTGGCGATTACTAACTTGTATTGAGGAAGAAGCAAGGAGAGAGGGAGGGACTCGTGCAAGGATAGCAAAATGTTAGAGAGTAATAGGACGTTCAGCTTCATTGTCTGTATGTGGAACTGAAAAGGGGCGGATCACCTGACAACGGACCCGACCCGAATGCCGGGCCGAGAGAAAGATGCGCTAAAAAATAATCATCAAGCTTCGATTTCCCTCCTCTCCATACCACTCAATTCTCCCTATTCCATTCCTCCATCTCCCGTCGCTATCACCTCAATTCACAATGCCGGCATTCACGCGATCAGTCACTCCTTTCCTTAGAACGGCCCGGTCATCATGGCTGCAAGGTTCCACCGTTAGTCCGCTTCAACATGCTCTGCGAGGTCAAAAAGGAGCTGCCGTGTTGAACACTGCACGAACATACGCCACCGCATTCGAGCGGTCGAAACCTCACGTTAATATTGGTATGTCTATCTTCGCAGATGATCTGCGAGCTCCTGCTGATAACAAATAGGTACAATTGGTCACGTCGATCACGGAAAGGTATTTGGACTCGAGGCTCGCATGTTGAGGTGCTGGATACTGACTGTCAACAGACTACATTAACAGCAGCCATCACAAAGCGACAGGCAGAAAAGGGATTCGCAAACTTCTTGGATTATGGAGCCATTGACAAAGCCCCCGAAGAGCGAAAGCGTGGTATCACGATCTCAACAGCACACGTCGAGTACTCTACCGAAAACAAACATTACTCCCACGTCGACTGTCCCGGTCACGCCGATTACATTAAAAACATGATTACTGGTGCTGCCAACATGGATGGTGCAGTTATCGTTGTCGCCGCCTCCGATGGACAAATGCCACAGACAAGAGAGCATCTCCTGCTCGCTCGTCAAGTTGGTATCCAAAAGTGTGTTGTTTTCGTAAATAAGGTTGATGCGCTCGAGGACCCAGAAATGTTGGAGTTGGTTGAGATGGAGATGCGTGAGTTGTTAACAACATATGGATTTGAGGGAGATGAGACACCAATTATTCTCGGTTCCGCACTCTGCGCTCTGGAGGGTCGCAGACCTGAAATTGGTGAGCAGAAGATTGATGAGTTGCTCGCAGCTGTCGACAGTTGGATCCCAACCCCACAGAGAGATCTCGACAAACCTTTCCTCATGTCCGTCGAGGATGTCTTCTCCATCCCAGGTCGTGGAACAGTCGTATCCGGTCGTGTCGAGCGAGGAACATTAAAGAGGGACGAGGAAGTGGAGCTTGTTGGAAAGGGAGAAACCCCACTCCGAACAAAAGTCACCGACATCGAAACCTTCAAGAAGTCCTGCGAAACCTCCCAAGCCGGTGACAACTCCGGTCTCCTCCTCCGAGGAATCAAGCGCGAAGACGTCAAGCGTGGAATGGTCATCTCCAAGCCAGGAGTTACCAAGGCACACAAGGAGTTCCTCGTTTCCATGTATGTCCTCAGCAAGGAGGAGGGTGGACGACACACTGGATTCATGAACAACTACCGACCACAGATGTTCTTGAGAACTGCAGATGAGGCTTGTGCTCTCTTCTGGCCTGAGGGAACCGAGGATTTGGACTCCAAGATGGTCATGCCAGGTGATAACGTTGAGATGAGATGTGAGATTCACCACCCAATCGCTGTTGAAGCGGGTCAACGTTTCAACATCCGAGAGGGAGGACGAACTGTCGCAACTGGATTGGTGACTCGTATCATCAAGTAAGTGTATGGTGTATGAAAGGAGAAGAAATGATTGTACAACTTTTTTAGCCGGGCTTTGGGTCTGGCTGGGCTGCTGGGAAAGGGGGTCTTTCTCAAAACAGTCATAGGGGGGCATGGAATATGGAGTTTGTGAATCTACAACAAAAAACACACACCTTGTAGGAAACCTGTACTTCTATTGTTGTAAATTACCAGACCAAGAATGCCACTCTCAACTTTAGTTTTCTTTCTCGAGTTAGCCAGCGCCTCTGAAATACATTTTAATACCTAGGAATTTCGTACCTGTCTTCTGGATTTTATGTGATGGTCTCGCCTTATACCGATCAAATATCTTTATCTTTGTTAGATTCTACAACTATTATTAAGTAGGTAGGCAAAAAGCCTCCTGTGATATCAACCAGGGGATATATCACGGGGGCCGTGCTATTAGCTTATCTTGTGTATTGCTCGGACACTGCGTTTCTGATTTGGCACGTGATGCTACTCCACATCTCATTCATTCTATTTCTAGTCCTCTCTAGCCAGGAATGATTCGATCGTTCATGCAAGTTGAATGCCTAAGACTCAAAAGATCTCACGTCTCTTCTCCCGTTTTCTCTCTTTCAAACAAGGATGGCGGAATTTGTTTATTCTTCTTGAAAGAAATGATGATGACTCGCTGGAGGGATACAGAATCTACGCAATGACACCAAATCCATCGGCGGGAAGAACGGCCAAATCGGCCATAAAAGCACTCTTCCCCCTCTATAAGATGGAGTCAACGACGAGACAGCATTGGAAGTGACAGAACTGGACCCCAACCTCATTTCCAATGGCGGCAGCAAGAAACTCAGGAGCGAATTATCCAAACCTCAGCAACTTTGTGGTGGCATAATCCCGGTCCCAATAGAGCGAGATCATATCGATCGCTATGATTCATGGTTGCATGAGATCAATTCCTTAGCCTCCCCTCCAGTCACAATCCGATGGGAGAACCAGATGGGCAGGAAGGCTAAGATCACGCTGCCTCTGCGCGACAACAAAGACAAACAAAACCTTGCTAAACTGAGAAAGGACAGTCGGGATGCAGCATGCGGACCAAATCACGGGTCGGTATCTGGTGATGAATTGAAGAAGAAGGTTGGTCGTTTGGCGGCGACCGAGTTTTCGACGAGCTTCAATCCTTATAATTTCGGTATTGTAGAGGTCATCAAAACAACCTTGCTTCCTGATGCTGTGGAAAATATGGGTATCAAAGACTTTAAACTTGAAGGGAAGCAGGAGACTTGTGGGGTTGTAGCAGAGTTGTGCAATTTGGAAGTGAGCTTTTTTACTGCAAGAACAGGCAAGAAGCTGATGTCAACCAGATTTATACAGCCGCGTCGCAAGCGAATAGAGATGAGAACAGTCAGCAGGATTCTCAAATCCCCAGAACACAGAGTTCGAGTTGGACAGAGTTTGGCAGTCTGATGGTCGCCCTATCAAGTGATAATGGACACACAGAGAGTAGGCCACATGCGTTGGACTGGTACACCCATTGTAACAGAATTCGCTGGTTTGCTTTCTGCAACTCTAGACGCCTTTATCATCATGTCCTAGAATCCGGTACTCTCATAATTCTCAACTATAAGCTTTTCGTCTCAATCCCTTCGTGTACGAAATCGCCGTTGTACGAAAGCATCTACACCGACGACGAATCTCCGTTGATGAAAACTGTGCGAGAGGCATTTGGGAAAAAGGATCTGATGCAGTTTGGCGGTATACTTGGTTTTTATTGCACCCACCGCTACGAACATGCCAACGATCTAGCCAACGAGCGATTTCCGCATATCTTGAAAGGTGTCGACTTCACGGTTTACTCGGCGATGAAGTATTTCGAAGATGTCTTCAGTTTGAACGTGTCCGTCAATCAGGCACTATATTCAAATCAGAATGATGACGAGAAAGTCAACCTAGAGAGCAAGGATGAAGAAAAGGGAATGCCCAGATATTTCTCGGCTCGCAAGGCCACCACCACCACGAGAATAACCAGAGAATTCTTTTCGCCAATCGTAGTCACCCACGCCCCAAAGAAGGACCAGGATTGGCCGCCAAAGGTTCGAGAGGTATGGGGAAAATTGTATCCACATTTCAAATCGATGGTCTGACCGTGATTTGCAGTTGTTTAAGCGCATCGAACAGGAAAAGGAAATGGTGGCCCTGGAGTCTGTTCAATGGTTGAATGAACTGGACCCCTCAACGGCCGAGGAAGCTGTCATCCATGTACTTGGCAGTATAGCTGAAAAGAGACCATACCAAGTTCAGACACGCTCATTCGTCGCCATTTTTGTGAAAGTCCCAAGCTTCGCAGAAAAGCGGTGGGACTATTATGGCCCGGACTATATGGGAGAATAAGATGGCAATGAGGAGGAGCTTGGAGGAAGTTCATTCCAAGAAGATAGTGGAGTTGAATCAGAAAAAGGAGAACCAGAGGAAGGGAGCGACGAAGATTAGCTCATGATGTTCGACGACCCAATATATTTCAGTGTGGGATTGTGATGACCGATAGCTCTGTAGACAAGGAAATGTAATCGACGTGGAAACAATCATGGGAGATCTTCGTTCCTTCGTAAACTTCTTTCTTGAAAGTTTGGGGAACACCATTCATCCTACTTGCAATATCGGTGCTGAATTTGTTGTCTCGTCCCCGTCAGATCCGTTAACAAGCACCTCCGGCAAATTTAGAATTACAGAGCATTTTCGACATTGTTATCTAGTTGTAAGAGGTGTTGTCCATTATGAATGGTTGAATGAAGCCCCATTGTTTCTATCCAGTGTCGTCCGACCTTTCGTAGGGTTCCCTCGCTCAATAGCCTACTAACCGAGGTGCCAAATTCTTTCGCTTATTCTGCTATTCCTTCCTCATAACCTAGAAATATCAATGTTTCGGAATATGTATGCGCACAAATTCCACAATGCGTCCTATGAAGGAACCAAACCCACTACGTATTGGAGACGTTTGCATCAAGCTTCTAAAATAAATACATTGCATTTGTCTGTATAGAATATGTTAATCTTGTGCTGTTACAATTCTATAGCCATCCCCATGAGCCTGTGCCCTTGTTTAAAACAAGTTGTTTTCTACAAGGTGGGAATACAATACAGAGGTTCTTTGTATTCCCTCCGGCTGCTTTCCAGGTAAATTGCCAGCTGCCTTTGATAGGGTTTAGTCTAAGCTCACTTTCGAATGTCAATGTACCAGGGATTTTCTTATTTTATGTTCGGCTGGTAGGGCTTCGCTTGACTGTCGGGAAGGGGGAAAATTGGATTGATAAATTTCGAAGAGTAGGGTGAAGGGTGAAGGGTGTGGTACATCGTAAAAGTGCCCTAACTCTGAGATTGAATAGAGTCCCTTAGCGTAGTAGAAGTCTGGGAGAAATTTGGCAGGGTGCTTATCATTTTAAGTGAGGGAGTGGGTGGTCTTCCTTGTCGGGAAAGCGGACTCAGTCAATTTGGGCTGAACTAAAATTTCTTGACGGACTTGAAACTCACTACCCTTTCACCACTGACCACAGAATCAACTTTAGCCAGCTGACGACCGTATTTTTGGCAATGATTGATAATGCTGCTACTCGTGATACTAATCATCCCCATGAAGCTGAGATGAGAACCACAATGAGCCTTACGACATTTGAAATTGAAAATACACGGACGCCTTTTGTTCCCCCGTGTTGTCTTTCATCTTCCTTCGTGTCCTGTTCTAGCAAAGAATCTACGAAGTGAGAACAGCTAGTGGTGTTGTCGCCATAATAGAATGGGGTTGCAGCCTTCACATTGTTTCTCGAGAATCCCCAAAGATAGGATGCGATGTCAAGTTGGTGCCTTGGCTTTTCTTTAGCCGAGGACCCCCTTTCTGCAAAATTAAAGTTCGCAGCAAAATTTATAGATTGACGCGGCGTTGCAGTGCTCTATAAAAAAACTATTGTTGTCGAGCTTCTCAGAATACCGCCGACAACTAAACGAAAATTGAAATTATTTTGGGGGGAGAATGCAAGCTGAGCTCATAAGTACGGAGCATGTAGGGTTAAGTCTTTGAAATATAGGCGGCGTGCCAGTAGCCTTCATACTTCACGGAATGAATGCTCTCTGTCCAATGTTGCTGGCCAAATGACCTTTTTAGATAGAATTAATACTCGTAATTATAACCTAACCCAGAGGAAAAAATATGTCTCAATAAAAGCGCGCTGTTATGTTCTAGATCACCCTAGTCACGTCACGATCGACGCCAGGAATCGCCACATGTGGCTGTGCATTTCCCAGGAGTCGCTGAGGTGTTTCTTTCTCCACCACATCTCGATCAAAATGGAACTTTTTGGATTACAACCGATGGTCGAAACGATCACGATGGAGCGATTCAGGTCCACATATGGATATCGTATCAATCAATGCAATTGATTACCAGACGCAACGCGAGAACCCCACGAAAATGGTCACCGCTTCATCCGAAGGTGCAAGTATCTTGGTCATTAGGGTAGCTCCAGGTTTGATAACTTGGCACAGGAGAAGCTAAAACCACTCGGTATTATGCAATTCCAGTTCCATCATTGTTAGACCAGTTAAATCTTCAACATTCCAGACATTTTCGTCTCCCCGCAGTAAAATGAGAGGCTAGGGAAGATCTGGTGATGTGCAGATGAGCTAGAGCATAACCAAGCTTGCGCCACAGACGACATCATTGAGCTCGATTTACCCCTCCTCTCCATGTAGCTTTGTTGGTGTTGTATATGAAGCTTCAGTGTAGTTCTGTTCTCCAATTCTTTCTCCAATTCTCGTATCATTTGTTTTAATCCTCTTCGTAACCCCAAGTTCATACACAGTTGTTCTCGATTTATACCAGCAGTTGATAATACACGAACACCAGCATGGAGAAAATCAAGAATCTCCTGTAAATCCCCACACCCCATCAGTGATTATTTTCTAACAGCGTATAGCTCTCCGGGCAAGGATAGAGATAACGAACAATTGTACGGCACAGGAGAAAACACCAACACTGCACACTCAGGCCCTGCCCATACCGGGGTTTTATCAGGAGAAGGAAGTCACCTTGCGAGCAAAACGACAACTGGACACACAACTGGTGGCTCTAACATCATGCCAGGGGGATACCCAAACGATTCAACCACCGGACTTACATCCGGAACAAACACAAACACCACACAAGACCGAGTAGGGAATTCGGGTGCTGCAGGAGGCAACCACGGAATTGGTCACTCTGGCTTAAGCAATCAACAAGGTACCGTATACAATACTGGCACTAGCCCATCAACCACGGCGGGTTCCCATTCTTCAACTCTTGAAAATAAACTGCATCCGAGAGTGGATGCTGATAACCCGGGATCAGTCAGAGGAGCTGGGACTGCTGCGAATCTTCACGCAGTGGGATATCCAAACACCTCTTCTTCAACATCTACTGGGCACTCTCCAAACCTGGCAAATAAAGCGGACCCCACGATTTACTCAGATCTCAATCAACCACAAGCTATCGGTGCCCACGGTACCACTCAACACGGTACTTCTCCAAGAAGCTTTCCGCTTGAATCAAGCACTTCATCATCCGCCACAGTAGGGCCACATTCTTCCAGCTTAGAAAATAAGCTTGATCCTCGGGTGGACTCTGATCAATCTAGAACTGTTGGAGGTCAAGGTTCCTCAGCACATCCTATGATGGATAGGAATCATCCAATCCAAACCGGATATGGAAATTCTTCCTCAAACACACAATCATCTGGTCATAATCTTGGTCGCGATGCATCTGCACTTGGGACTGCAGCAGCAGCTGGCTCAGCTATCCACCATCATCAGAATCAAAGCAAAGTAGCATCAAATACACCGGCTTCAGGAACTGGATACGATAACTCCACTACCCACACTGGATCATCAGGCCACCACCTCGGTCGCGATGCAGCCGTATTGGGAATGGCAGGAGCTGCAGCTTCAAGTATTCCTCATCATCAGAACACAAGCAATCTTGGATCCAATACAACATCCACGGGTGCTGGATCTTATGGATTACATAACACTAGTGGAGTGAGTTGAAAATTTCCAAGCATCAAAAGCCTTTCCATTTTGTATAAAAAGCATTGCTAACTTTCACCAGCCGCACCAAACCGAAACAGCAAATCTTCTAGATCCTCATGTCTCTGGCGGAGGTGCTTTCCACGAAGACGCAATTCATCACCATGAACACCAATCAACTGAGCGAAATCCTGTGGCAGTTGGAGGTGGGGCCGAGCAAGCCGATAGCTCTCATAGGGACATTGGAATTACATCAGCCGATGCTACAAGAATCAAGGACACAGAATTAGCACCAAATCCCGAGCTAACGGGCAACAATAGCTCAACATCTCACACTGGGCGAAATGCAGCTCTGGGAGCTGGTGCTGGACTCGGTGCAGCAGGCCTTGCATCACAGTAAGATATTATAGCTCCACACAGAGAAATCTATACTGATTCGAGAAGTGAACATGGTAGCCACCACACTGGTCAATCTGGGAGCGGTGGAAATTCAGGCATTCCTCATCATGGAGGTCACAGTTCTGGAATTACTGGCACTTCTGGAAGCAACTACCCAACCACTGGCGATGCTAGAGATGTGAATACTACTGGACAATCCGGTCACCATGGGAGAGAGATTGCTGCGGTGGGGGCGGGTTTGGGCGCAGCAGGTATTGCGAAGCAGTAAGAGTCCAGTGCTTCCCCTTAATCCATTGCCCTAAACACTTTTTTTATTGCAAGAGAGAATTTGGAAGAATTGAGAACACCAGCTCCGAATTCTTCTAACGATCTCGGAAAATGATAGAACATTTGAGGAACTAATTGATGTATTTTACATGTTCAAAATATACTAATGCCTGGCAGTGAACACAACAGTCATCACACTGGGCAATTTGGGGTCGGGAATACTCATGGAACCCCTCATCAATCTGGAATCACCGGTACATCGTACAATAACCACCCCAACACTGGCGTAAATCTCGATAGAGACGTCACCACGACAGGCCAATCTACTCACCATGGTAGGGACGCTACTCTTGGTGCGGGGGCTGGACTGGGTGCCGCAGGCCTCGCAAAACAGTAAGCTGATTTAGAATAAATGGCTCCTTCAAATACTTACGCAGATCAGTGAACACGATAAACACAATAACGAGCGAAGCGGTGGGCTCGGTAGCAACCCAGCAACCGTTGGAACTACCACAACTACGACCACACACTACGGTCATCATGACAATCGCGATACATCTAATGTTGGCCATTCAACCACTTCTCATCACGGACATCATGATAATCGTGATGCTGCCACCACTCAACATGGCAGAGATGCCGCCCTTGGTACTGGAGCAGGTGTGGGCGCGGCAGGGATTGCTAAACAGTAAGTATTTGTATTCAAAGTTAAGCTTTCTTACTAATTATGTCAAAGTGAACATGGTAAATACCAAGCTGGGGGAAATACAGTCGGAAATGCTTTTCCAACTACTGGGTCTGGAACCAATACAGGTGCAACCCAGCATGACCTCCAGACCAATTTTGGCAACTATCCTGCTGCTGACCAATCTACTACGCATGGAGCTACCACTGGAGGCGGTATAGTTCGTGAAGCCGAGGAGAGTATGAGAGAAAGGGGAGTCCAACCAGATGGAAGGCAACATACCAAAGATCATGAGAAGGAACACAAAGAGCACTACAAGGAAATGAAAAAAGAGCAAAAGCACGAGCAGAAAGAGCACGAAAAGGAATTGAAGAAAGAACACAAGTATGATGAAAAAAATGCCCACGAGGTCGAGAAACAGGAGAAGAAAGATCACAAAGGAGGCTTATTCTCTTTCTTGCGTAAGTATACTCATATTCTTATGACTCTCAAGCTAATTGTCAACCCACAGACCGAGATAAGAGCAAAAAGTACACAGATGAGGAGGAAAAAGAGTTCGAGCGGCAAGAGCGTGAGCACAATGCTTCTCAATCTCATCACGGACGTAACGCCGCTGGTGGAGCGGCACTGGGAGCTGGTGCTGTTGGCGCATATGAGGCCAATAAGCATCATGACCAATCGTCAGATACCGACAAATCTCTCCCAACTGCACCAGCAAATCATGGCATCGGAACAGGTTCAGGTACCGTAAACGCACTTGCTGGTCAACCAGGCCATAGCCAATATGGCGATTCTACACTCGGTCAAGGAAACATTGGCTCAGGCACAATTGGACTTCCAGGTACGGCGGGAACCCAACATGCAACGACCACTCAACACCCAGGTCGTGATGCAACTACCATGACAGGATCCGGTGTAGGTACCGCCGTCTTGGGAGACCATGAACACAATAAGCACTACACGACTTCTGGAAATCAATCCGGCGTTCCTCACTCGGGCACTCACTCTGGTACTCAATCCGGAACCTACTCAACAGGTCAAAGCGGTTTGGCTCCTGATCAACCACGCTTGAGCGAGGCTGACTTCGACCAATATGGAAATCCAATTCAGAAGCATCCCGGCCACTTACCACCTCCATATGGTACGGATTCTGGAAGCGATGGCAGAAATAGATTACATAAGGACCCTCCTGCTGGACATCCTGCTGCACAGGCTATGGCTGGTCAAAGTACTCATGAACATTCCTCTACCCATGCTGGACCTGGCAGACACGAGAATTTGACTGGTGATAATAATGGTTTGGCCAGTGATAGTGGTGTCAAGAATGCTGGGGGTAATACTTACTAAATTTTGAAGTTTCACAGGTAATGAGGGTTTGGCTATTTATGGGCACACATGGGCTTGAAAACTGTAATGTACTTAGAAGTATTTGCCATGAGGAAATAATTAAATAATGCTTGAATGAATGTTTAGTTATGAGTTTCCTCTGATCTGTATTTATTTATCGAAAATGAATTTTGGTTTGTCGCACATTGTCAGCATGCCGCTTTAAAAATGGACGAGTGAAGCGAGTCGCACTATTGCTTTTCTCCTAAAGAATTTCTTCGAAAATCTGGGAATTTCACCAATACTTTATAGGTCAGAACTGACTGTGATTACGAAGAGGGTGCTTAAATGACATTTGCAAAACCTTTAAACAATCGAGAGTGAAGACGCGAAGTATCGAAGGGGGCCTGAGTGATATGCCAGTCATATTGATAATTACCCTAATCTCATACCTTCTGGATGATTTGGAATAGAAATTAACGCCGGGGATAATACTGGAGCAATGAAAGAGTATTGCGAGAACGAGGAACCGAGAGTGGACGTTCTTTAACCAAGTGTCTTTTGAGTGAAAATAACCTCATGGCCTACTTGGGAATATTCCATTACTCACTACACAAGGGACAAGATTTTAATACTTTTCCTCACTCTACTTCAAGTTACCTCGAAATGACAGACATCCTGGTCCGTGCGATATATAGCTACCCTCGCGGTGGACAAGATAAGTGGCAGCAAATAGCTTGACCGAGGACGGCTAGTAACTAACACAGCTCAACGTAAACTAGGTTAACTCTTTACTTAGTTGGTATTTTATCTAATTAGTATCTTTCCCATCGATTGTTATTTTTATTTTATTTTTGCGAGTTTCCTAAGTCGAGTTATTTCAGGTTATAAGTTTTGATGGGGTCGCTAAACACTGCCACTTATCTTGTCCATATTTGCCTTCACCACCTTCACTTTCAAACTCAACCTCAACCTCAAAATTTCTTCTCGTGCACCGTCGGAGCATCAATGAAACACAACAATCGAGACACTCCAACCATGACTGAAGCCGCTCCTCTTACCAACGATCATGCGCAGGGTTATGGCTCCTTCCTGTTTTATCGTTCCGTCTCTGACTCTTCAGCGAAGCGCGAGCGTCGTCATTTTCACACGTTAATCAAGCCCCTTGACGGGTGCGAATCAAAGGAAGGCATGCCACAAGAGCACCCTGCTACCCAAGCTCCCCAAGATGAAAACGAGCAAACCGTCGGGTTTCCATTCATGAAGCTTCCTCCGGAAGTCAGAAACTACATCTACGACATCCTGATCTCTGTTATGTTGACATGTGACGTTGGCCATCTGCCACAAGGCGTGCCCCCAATCAGAGTTCGCCTCGTCCTATAAGACAGAAACTGGAACAAAACGGGGGGGGGTGTGACTACAACTATTCAATTAACCGTTGGTACGCCGCTGGAGACCCTCAAAGTAATGCAGATTATTACCTCAAAGAATACAAGGCCGAAGACAGGTCGACCATTGAAGTCTTCACAGACCATCTGCCCTTTGATGAAGCCTTTGAAACCGAAAGCGAAGCAAGCTTTACCACCAATTCGGAATCCAGTGTTACAACTGACATCTCGAACGACTATTACTTGGGTGTTTCCCAGATAGTAAGTGGCCAAAATTGGATGCTCAATCCAGTAACTGTGAAATAATCGCAGATGATAGAAGATGTCGCAGCCCACCCAATCACTCCCACTCAGCTTTTCAAACTCAAGGAGGTATAGCATGCGAAAAAGCATTTTTAGAACATATTCAAGCACCGTGCGCTTTCGTGACAACGGTTGCCCTTTCGAAAGTCTATTGAAACTGCGGAATTCAGTGTAGGCTATGAAATTGGATATTCAAGGTTCGGATGTTATTGTGTGTTTACCCGCTAGGGTTCTCAATTGTGACGAAGACCTGAGACCCTTCAGGCGCGGGGAGCTGTTAAGCGAAATTGGGTGGGGGCTAGAGGGGCTGGGGGGTATGCGATGAAAATTGACTGAAAGAGAAATCTAATCTTGTAGTGGCAACATACTTCTGTGAGGCAGCTATCCAACAGTCTTGGAAGATTTTGTCTTTACTTGACCGGAGTCATTGGACACGGGTACGCCGCAGCAACTCCCCCCTCAATTGTACCCTTAAAAACATCCAACCGTTCTGAAATTGCTTGAAGTCGCAACTTCAACTCGAAATACGCTTGGATGGATTAAAAATCAGGTATCCGCCAGTCGGTCGCCAACAGCAGAGTTAATAACAGGTTCTCGTGGAGTGAGCAACTAGCCGATTTTGTGCAACCGACTCGGAAATATGTAACTCCCTCTCAACACCTACCTCCCATATTACCCTCCCACAGCACCAAAAGCTACATCTTCCCAAAGATACTTCAAACAGAGACTTAAAAACCGACCCTCAATCAAGTCATAATCTACAAACCACAATGCCCAACCAGCAACAGTTAATTCACATCATGGCACCCTCCGCGATCCGAGGAGGGTACGACCCACAATACTACTCCTCCAACATCTTCGTAATTTTCAATCCAGACCATGCACTCGACTGGCTCAACAAAATCGGAACCGAGAACACAAGAAGCCTCTCCAAACTCCGCATCATGATCCATGCCGTCTACAATCTTGGTCCCCACGAAACCTTTACAGGAACGCCACCTTCGGGACCCTCATGGTGTGCATTATTCAACAATCTAGCAAATTATGCGACCGGATTAAGAGAGGTGAAGGTCCATTGGGACAGCGAGCTGTCGAGTTTCAATTTTGGTGGTGGTGCTGATGCTGATGTTATTCGTGCTTTGGGGGGCTTGAGGAACTTGGAGAAGTTGGAACTTGGGGGGTATTATGCGGAGAGTTGGCCAGGATATTTGGAGGGAAGAACTGGCACAATGGTCGTGGAGGAAAAAGAGACGGGGAAAGCCGGGTATTGGATTGAGCTGGCGAGGTGGAGACGGAATTTCATTGGTGTAGTGCCTTGATTTACCAGGCTTGTATCAAAGAATTGACCTAAGGATTTTGGGGGCTGAAGGACTGTTTATTTGGTTTTCGTAATAGGAAGTCTGAGGGGGAGAGAGAAAGATGATATTGAGGGTTCCTGTGACTCAAGTCTCGTTTACCAGTCCTTTTAGTGCAATTAGATTACACCATATGATGTTGCTTTAAAGCTGTTATAACACCAGTAATTCCTAGGCATATATACTTGAAACAAGAGAAATGAATGACACGCGTACAATCCAAGGTACATAGCCCCTAATAACCCCTCATGCCATATCTTCGTTAGGGGGTTATAGTCCTGTGTCGTCACTCAAAAGATCGTCCGCTGCTGTCAATAGAGTGTAACAATATGGCAAAATATATATTTACCTGAAATTAGTAAATTTTCGCAGACCCCAATGGCACGACGAATTATGCAGGTGGAAATTCCACTATTACATCACCAACTCAAGTATAATGTTGTCTATCCCAGATAAGAGCAGTTCTCCTTTCTGGAATGAATAACCCAGAGATTCCATATCGCATATGATCGGAAAGGGTGTTTCAGATAACAGTGAGACAAATTTCCAGGTCATGAAGGTATCGCTGAGAATGAGCAAGATAGGGAAGGTGTTCGAAACCGCCTTTTGCAATACAAAACGAGATAGCTTCCAGGTAATGTTCGAAAGGAAATCGTGACACCAGGATCAAGCCGTCAGAGAGAGTGTATATATTTCAAAGCTTGTTCAAGTTCTTTAGGAAGCAGACACGTAACAGAGTAGGGGTACATATAAGTGAAATCCTTCTCGCTGGTATGAAACTTGCATTTCATAGCACCACCCACAGGGAAGAACGGCAGTGGAATGATCGATGCTACTTGAGAGTAATGCTAAGAGCAAAATTGTTTCTCGAAGCAAAGGCTTTTGTTTTAGCTTGCGTTTTATCTTGAATTAGCTTGATTGTCTTATTGTTTTGTTTGAACCTGATGCGACAGAAAAAGTGCTATAAAATCAAGCCCTTGCCTAAGTCTGTTATCCAAATGCATTGCGCTAGTTTTGCCGCAGCAATGACACAAATAACGCCCACTTATCATTAGGTCTTGTGCACTGATGTTTGAGAGGGATTGCGGTCGATGAATTGCCCAACAAAGCAGCCTAGAAAATTGCATACAAAACATAGTGCTCCTGTGAACTGAATTTCTTGGTCGCATAAATTTTCAAATTTGCCCCACATAAATTGCAACTAGCTGTGTTTTGTTTTTAGACAAGTTAGAGCGACTTCACCAAGAAAGGGGAAAGCAAAGCCGATTTTCTCTAGGTTCTGGCCAATGATTTTGCGCGAAAACCTCGCTTAGCATGCCCTTTTTTCTCACCATGGCTCATGCTAGCATATCCAAAAGTGATACCAGAATGCAGTTAAAGATATTTTACGTAAGCTCTTGACTCTTCTTTCAGAGTTCTTTGGAAATACTGTCACAAACCAATCCACTGTTTCCATCAATCCCCCCATTCCACACACATACAATGGCATCAGTCCACCCAAAGATCACAGCGAGCCCCTATGACAGCAGCCCTGACATCCCTGTCATGAATTCTTTGATCACCAACAGCCTCCAATACTACCGCAACCACCGTTTCCTCATCGAGGACCCAAAGGAAGGAATTGCCTGGCTCAAAGCCATTGGTCGTCAGAACGCGGCAAACCTCGCGGAGATACGCATTCATGTACCTGCCAGCTACAACTGGCTCAACTTCGACAAGCCTCTCACCGGGCCAGGATGGTGCTCTCTCTTCGAGTGGTTGGTCGCGCGGGCTACAGGCCTTGAGGAAGTGAAGATCTTTTGGGAATGTGATACCAAAGATTGAGAGGTTGGCTGTTTGGGAGGGGGTTCAGACCCAGATATGTTGTTCGCTGTTAAGCTCCTGAAGGGGTTGGAGGCATTGGAGCGTTTGGAGTTCTCTGGTTTCTACGATGAAACTTGGGTGGAGGCATTGAGCGACCAGCTCGACCTTAAGGCGAGCACCTTTGAGGAGGATTTAGAAGCCAAGAGAAGCCTCTCCTTTGCGGAGATGACTTACTTGGCAAATTTAGCTCTCTACAGAGAGAGAATGTAATTTTGGAGGGAATTAAGCTCAAGAAATGAGGGAAATGAGACACCACTGCAAACTCTTTGAATTCCAAAAGCCCCTTGACGCGTGCTTCTATTTTCCACTAGTGATGAAGGAACATATGTCATGTGTGATGTGTTAAGCGAGACGCTTAAGGGCATATATTTCGATTGAGTACTCTGAAATCACTAGAACATTTTATTTATTTATATAAAGTAGTTCTAGTTACTAGAATGATTTGAAACTATTCACATCTACTAGGTTAATAATTAATTTGATTATGTTAAATAGTTAATATAATAGTATATTAAAGACAATATTTCATATAGTATATATATCTGCTTTAAATATCTATCTCCTAATCTTCTAGTAAATATCTTCACTTATTTATTTTTTTCTAGAAAGATAGAATAATTTAATTACTTTATATAAACTTTAATATATAAGGAAAATAATTGTACTATAGTTATTATTTTAAAAAGTATTATTAATTATTAATTCCTAGCTAGATAGTATAATATAACTATTAAGTATAAGTTTAATAACATATATATAGTAAGGATATAGGAATAATCTCTCTAAATAGATTTATTCTACTCTCTTTTTCTAGTTAGATAAGTTAATAAAATTAGTTATTCTATCTTTAAGAATAATTATATTATATCTAATAGACTCTATTTAAGTAACTTAAGTAGAGAAGACTCTTTACTTAAAAGTATTAGAAAAATAAAGAAGAAAAAGTTAAAGTTATAGTACTAAAAGTATCTTACTATACTCTATGTCTTAGAAATGTTTATATAGATAAATCTACTTTGTTTAAAAGACCTAAGTTAATAACTATAGTAATATAATAATATATAATTTCTAAAACTATTTTATAGTCTTATAAGCTATCTTTTAAATCTCTTATTTAAAAAAAAAACAATTATAATTATAACTAGAAAGTTATATTTAATTGAGTATAAAGTTGGTATACATTTATTAGCATTTAATATTTAGAAGTCTTCTATATATAGAGTAGAATCGCTTAGAAATCGGTATTTATACGTAAAATCGAATATTATAAAATCACAGTTTTATATATATATACAATCTCTCCCGCACTCTTTTAAGGAGTTCGAGGTATAATGAAACCATTTTTTTCACAATTTATAAATGGAGCAAGAATATAGTAAATCTCGCTTAATATGACGACCCTTGAACGAGAGTACTAGGTAATTGAATTGACCAATTGAGAAGTCTTACTTTGTTCACACTAGTTTTAAACTTCTACTCAACTAAACCAGAAACAATATACATGTTCTCCTCGTCAGAATACTCATACTAGAACTGGTCGCTCGACGTATTTGTCTCAAAGTCATAAATCTGTTATTCACCTCGTAATCCAATGCTCCCTCACCTTCGGAATTCACCTCGTCTGCCGTGGGTAGGAGAAGAAAGTGATATCCTTTCTTATGGTCCCTCCGAGTACTCGCCATTTCATCAGCTCTTTCTCGTTCGGTTGTTCTAAAATTTCAATGGTCGGTAATTTCTTTAAAATACGAATAAAACCACGGACAACCATTACCGTTGGATCGGAACCTGAATTCTCAACATTTCTGTGAAAAGAAGATTTCGGACCATCAATTCTGACCCTTTGTTATGGGGTACACGTGACCTGGCTTCCGTATATACTCCTGCCTCCTGCCTCTTCTTGGCTCTCATACTTCACTGAATCAATAAGATCTCTGATTCCGGTGACAGCCTTCCCTCGTACAAGGTAGAATCCGCCCATCAACAGATGCCCAAAATCATGATCGTGCTCTATACCCGGAAGATAGAGTAAGGGGACCTTTCCGATCCCAAGAAGCCCCCCAAGATAACTGTGCCGATAGATTAGTTTGCTAAAGTCCAGCAAAATACTCGTATCCTTCGTAGCATATTTCCAGGTTTTTCCAAGACCAGAAATGGCTAACAGTCTGTCTCTAGTTTCTATCAAGTTTCAACATGTATTCGTGCACGAGTATTGCCCACGGAGTATAGAGAAAATTAGCATAAGTGATAATACCGCGAGCATTTCCAGGGAGTTAGACTATCCCTTCGAGATGCTTTTTTATTCCATCAGAATGAGAGCTGCGGTATGGAAGGTCCTCAGGATAAATCTCGCCTTTGTTCGACTCATAACATTCCCATAGAAACTGGCCTTATCCAAGATGGAGAACTCTAGGAGCCAGATATACTTCTTCAATTACTCATGCCCTTTCCCGCAAGTGGTCACGCTCAAATGCGTTACTCCAAAATTCCAGATTTAAGACGTGGAAGGAATCATTGGGTAGATTAGTTCACGCTGAAGATACTATACAAGGCTTCGGCGAAGATACTTGTTGCAGTCGCTGCGGTGTTCCACAAACCCCCTCTGTAAATGTCCGCCATAAGAGCGGCTTCTTTTCCCAGTCTTCAAGAGAATCTAGCATGATAAAAAAAGTCAATCCAAAGGAATTTGATGCCCATTTGACATCAACATTCATAAGAGGTCAAATCGAAAATCTATTAATAACGTAGTATTACACCCTCCCATGCGTCCACGCATAGCATCATCTCATCTTATGTCAAACTCCAGACGGGCAAGAAGAGAAAAAGAACCCATGCCCTATTCGCAAATACCAAGGCAAACCAAACACACTCATTACACATACATAGAATTCATGCCATTCGTTCAATACTGCCTTCCCCACGAAACGTCACTCCCCTCTCTTTTTTGGCAGTCGCCCAGATAGAATTAATCATAGCATAGTGCCAAATGTCCCATCCGTCGCAATACCCTTTCGCGGGCTGGTCTTATTTCCATTCTCATCCGTCGCAGGCTTGCGGTGTCGGAAGGTAAATCCAACAAACAAACTCTTGCTCATCGGATCCTCTCGATCTGCCATGTTCTCCAATGCGGTCTGTTTATCATGAACCTCCTTGTATTTTGCCATATCCGCCTCGCTGCTGAAATCGTCGAAGTAGCCCGCATCGGTTTCGGAATCGAGTTCGGGAACGAAAGGCGCACGTTGAGAGCGGAGGGTGTCCCAGTCGACTTCGGCGAAGTATTGGTGGCTATATACGTCTTTGATGTTGGAAAATCGTTTGGTCTTGGAGGCGATGCAGCTAATGAGGTTAGTTATCGTTTTATCTCGAGAACTCGGACTTTACATACCTTGTAATGAAGTTCCATGTTCGGTTGCTGATGAAGTAATTTGGATCCTCCCAGACAGGACGCTTCAAGACTTCTCTCCAGTGCTTCAAATTCTTCCAGGTCTCATCTACTGTTGCGCCGGCAAATGGAGGGAAACCAGTAAGCGCCTCAAAGTGCATACATCCCAAACTCCAATAATCAACGGAAAACTCGTATTCATCTCCCTTGAGGACCTCCGGAGCCATGTAATCGGGTGAACCAACAATTGACTTTGCGTAATTGACGTCCTTGTCTCTCATCGATCGGTATCCTTCGCGACGTTCTGCAACTGTTCGTTGTTCCATTGGTTTGCCAAATGGCACGTATGTCTCTCCAACCTTCTCTAGCTTGACGCGCATCGACTCGATTTTTCCGGGCGCAAGGAATCCAGCAGCGAGACCAAAATCAGTAAGTTTAACGTGACCAGTAGAATCGATGAGGAAATTCTCGGGCTTTAAATCTCTGTGGATATAACCAAGTTGGTGAAGCGCATCGACGGAGCAGAACATTTCGGCAATGTAGAATCGAGCATGTCTATTCGCAAGGACACCGGTGTTGTTGAGTAGAGTTCGGAAATCTCCTCCAGGGACATATTCCTACGAGTGAATTAGCTGGATATCCCAAGTTGAATATATCTTCGTATGAACTTACCATTGCAAGATAGATACTTTTCTCATCTTGGAATGAGTATAGCAATCGCACCAGCCACTCACTCTTCGCATTGGTCAAGATATCACGTTCTGTAAGAACGTGTCTAACTTCATCCAGCTTGAACAGTAGCTTCTTGCTCATGACCTTCAAGGCGCACACCTCTCTTGTATCCTTCTTTTGTGCCAGGAATACTTGTCCGTAACCACCTTGTCCGACTTGTGTAAGAATCTGGAAATCGCCTTGACGTAGACGAACCCGACGCTTTCGGAGGTTCGCACGCTCTCGCCCAGCATATTTTTGCCATGTAGGGTTATATGTCTCTTCCGGGGTGATGGGAGGTGCTGGGAATTCGGCCTGGAAGTGGTTGAGTCGGTTCTGACGAGATCCAACATAGGTTATGAGATCGAGGTAATAGTCAAGGAAGTCTGCAGGTTGTCAGCCAGGTGTTCCCGACGATTGTTTTCTGACTTACACAATTGAGTGACATTTGCAAGACGCTTGACATTAGGCTTGTGCAAAATGTCCAATTCCTCCGACGTCAAACCACGCTGAGTATTGACCTTCCCACTTCTAGTAGCCATAGAGCCCTGGTCCCTTGGTTGGTAAAGCTCCTGTCTTGACATGGCAGCCAAGTTTTGGGAGGCGGCGTCCAGGCCATGTCTTGAAGCTGGGGGTGTGTTCTCTTGACCTTGCTTTCGGAGTGGGCTTCCTGGAGAGATGGATTTGTGTACGATACTATCATCGACATTGCTCGTTGGGTTCGTGAAATAAGAATCATCGGTGGTGAGGGCGTTTGTTTTTCCGGGCGAGTTGGCTGTCAACGGACGTCCACTTCTAGTTGGGGTTCCTATCGAAGGCGGTGCAATCTTCATGGCATTCTCGAAGGCATTGGGGAGATCGTGTGCGCCAGGAGGATTCTGCTTCTTGCTCGGGCTTCCTTGAGGGGTTGAGATGGGAGTGATGAAGTTGTTGCCAGTCGGTGTGCTGGGTCGTTCGCTTTGGTTGGAGCGGGGTACATCTTCTTGCTTGCCTCCCTGGTTAGAAGGGAACAAATTGGTTATGAAGCTCGACATCGCTCGCAATGTAGCTGACTGTGAGGAGAGTGTAGGGGGAGAAGAAGGGGTGCGCAATTGATTGTTGCGTGGAGCAGGTATTAGGGAGGATGCAGCAAGAAGGGTTGACGATGCAGAAGCAAAGCCAGGGATGGGGGTGAAGTGGTGGTGGGGCTTGTTTACAGCACATGCGACGGAAAGCGCGTTGGGCTAGCAACCACCCGGGCCTGAACCTGAAACCTAGCCCGACGATGCCTCATTTCTCGAATTTATCTTTCCAGACTCGTGTAATTTTGCCAGACACCGAAGATATTGTGTACGCTCGAGCTTCCAGGTTCTCCAACGGAAAGCTTGTAGCAAGTCTCAAAATCCTCGCCATGGGCTTCGAGTCTGAACCAACCTCAACGAGGTAGTGCGGTGAAAAATATACTTCTGAATATTATTCAATTATTTCCAGAAAGCAAAGCACAGCTTAGAACCGCCAGTATAGAAGCGCGTAGGTATACAAATGAGACTCACAATGTCAATCAGTCCATCTTGACTCACTTGGACTTTGAATTTCTTATTTCCTCCCCCATGAGAGAGAGCGGAACGAATATCACATTTGGATTTTAAGGCCTCTTCTTTCTTCTTTCTTTTTGAGCAATTTATTTCTTATTATCTAAAGCAGATCGTGAGTTGAGAGGCGAAATCACGATAATAAAGAACTCCAAGCTCGAGGCTGGTTCCCTTAAACAAGTACACCAAAATGGACATTGGGAGTCGAATTCATCCAACGAATTGAAGTTTTCTAAATTTTAGGCAGACGAACTATTCGAAGGCTCCTTGGGCACTATTGTTGGTCACCACACCACCGAATCCAACCTTTGTTCCCTGGCTTGGTCTTCGGAAGCTTGATTGCTTCTCGAGTCGGTAGCAATCGCGTACAATTTTTCCCCGTAAGGACTACCTAGGTAGGTGCTCTCAGCTCTAGGACGAGATTGAAAAGTGAAGGGAGGTCCCAATTCAATACCTAGTGTATGAATTTTACCGCACCATCTGAACGGCTAGGAATCCAAATCTGAAGGTAACAATTCCGAAGCTTTGTTCAAAGCTTGAAAAATCAATAACCACGCTCTGTACGCATTTATCCCAGCAGAGGAGATGAGGGTACGACTTTTTGAGCCTTGAACGGATTACTCAGATGCTTTTGAGGATAATTTTCACAGTAGCCATGACTCTCGAACGATGTCAAACTTGGGGGTATTCGTAAACTTACCTCTCCCCTGGCAGTGTATATCCTAGACTAGAAACAAAAGGATGCAGCCAGTTCGCGTAATGACGAGCCACCAACCACTTAACGTGGTGCCGCAGCTAGAAGCCAAGAATGTCAAGTCAAAATGACTGTCTTGCGCGTGACGCACCCAAGAACAATCTATTATCGGATAGAATACCAGATGTTACTCCCTCGCTGGAATTGTGGTGGTGTATTCTGCCGTTTCACGAGGCGGAGACGAGGATTGATGGGGATTATAGGCGAAGATTAGTCAAATCTGACACTCAGTACGTAGATACCAACAGGAAACTTACGAAAGCAGAGGTCCTTAACATTAAATATACGACCAAAAGCTGTCAAGAAATTAAAATCAATCTTCAAAAGCACACACTATACGTGTATTCCAAAGAAAATTTTATGTTACGATGGCTTTTTTCGGAAATTTGCAAAATAAACCCCTAACCTGTTCACAATAAATGAACGAGTACAATGTACGTATATTCCAACAGTAATTTACCAAAATAGTATTACTAACGTATATATCCAACAAGAGAACTTCCAAAATCGCCTAATTGCGGCCAAAGACATCGTCAATCCAAGTCTGGTACTCGAAGGAATTGTTCCACGCCGTTTTCAACGGGCTGAGTAACTGAACATTTGGGATTTGTTCGAAGTTGTCAATGGGTGTCTTTCGGTAACTCCCAGGATTATCTGTAACAAAACATACGATTCCTAGGGTACAAATGGCCAAGGGATGTTTATGAACTCAACACCCTCTAGAAATTCACTTTGATGGGTATCCTGCTGGCATCAAATGATGCAGAACCTTTGGTGGGCTACACATGTGACTATTGGGGCCAGAAACCTGTAGATGCTTTGTCCACACTTCCCTCCCAACCCAGAGGCTCCGTAATACTCCTCATAGTGAACCCATTTGCTTAAGTGCCTTCACGCCGTTGACAGGGCTAGTCTATTCCCGCTAGACATTTCTCCAGCAGAGCCCACTTCAATTTAGTTGCATTTTAAGCGATCCCGGGTTTGTTGGGGGGGAATGAAAACACGTAGATTTACCAACATAGATACGTAGATTTGACCACCGCCACGTCCAGCAGGATTCATAGAACGGGAACTCTGTGGTTGTAGGAATAGTTCCCATTGTTTGAGTCAAGGATCCGATTCACAGTTGATAACTTGACTTCAAAAATAATCATCTGTCGTGTATATAAACTGTGCAACATTTCCTTCAATCAACTCATCATCCACAACACATCACAACAACATTCTCTTACTTCTTCATTCTTTTTCTTCAACTTTCTCTTCAACTTTCTCTTCTTTCCTCTACAACAATCAATCTTCTCCAACTCCCTTTCAAACTCACTTTATACCATCATCATGCAATTCTCTCAAATCTTCTTTGCCTTCGCTTTGGCTGCTACTGCCCTTGCCACTGCCATTCCAGCCGGCCCTGGCCAATCATATGACGAAACCTTGGCTAAGGTTAAGCTCGCAAACCCTGGTATCTCCGACGATGGTGAGTAACTCCTGGATTTTCTCTCTCTCTCTCTCTCTTAGGTTGTTTCAACTTGCTTGAGACACCATTTCCACCTTACCTTGACATTTCACTTGTTCCTATTACCGCCCTACTCTGTTTGAAGTCCACTTTCTAGAATAAGCAATACTGACTTCTTTTCACAGCCGCCGCAATCTCCGCTAAAGGTTTCTTGGACGCTGTGAACCAAGCCACTTCTACCACAGTAAGCTCTCGCCCTGAAAAATCCAAGCACTCAAGTACAAGCGACTGACTTTTATCCAATAGCCGACCCGTGATGTTGAGAAGCGCGGCTGCTGCAAGGGATGCAAGAACTGCACCGTGGCTATCTTCACCCTTGGAGGCTGCTGCAAGGCTTGATTTTATCAGCCTACATCTGCTGTATAGCGCTGCTCCGTCCCCTGTTTACGCGTTGCATTTTTGATTTCGGAAGAGCGATTGTTTGTTTGATGAGGATTGGGTTCTTTGGGGTTTGATTTTTGTTGCTTTTATCACTGTCGTTACAATACTGTCTTTACCTATACCATAAACTGTTTCGCATTTTCCACTGGGCCTTTTTAAATTTCAGCTGTGACTTTATTCTTCCAGCGGTCCTCTTACAGTTTCACGAAAGGTATGTACAATACATTTTATTGGCCATTCTGATCCCGGGTAATTAAATTGAGAGTCAGGTCGCAGACTTTTCCGTATAACAACTTTTTTCTCTTTTTCTTGATTGACTATTTAACTTTTCAATCATGACTGCGGCGAGCATCAATTCGGAAAAATAGTGGGGGTAGGTGTTTAAAGAGGTAGCCAGCGTTATTTTGTTCAGAACTCCGTTGTTCTGGACAAATAGACAGCATTTATTTTGTGTTATCTATGATTTTAAGAAAGTAACTTTTACCAGAAGAAAAATGAACTAGAAGGGCGGTATTTCTCCAATTTTATCCAAGCGTAGAGCCACATTTAACGCCGACGGGATCAAATATTAAATCCGATGATCGGAAGAGATTATCCCCGAATGTTTGAAATCTATCTACGTAGGTTTCTTCAAGAGCTGCATATATATCTACGACATCTCATAGCCCGGAGTACGAAATCCCCCAAAATCCCAACGATCGAGCTCCAGAATCATGCCTCCTCCACAGGGAACTCCTAATGTTCTTGAAGGTCCAGGTAAGTTTTGAAAATGCCTCCTGGTCTGCAAGTTAGCAACTGACTCTCACAAATCTGACAACCTTACAGGTGATTATGATGTAACCTCAAAGGTACATAGCGACACCTACCCAGAAATCTCACCTAGTTCCATTCCAGCAACCAACAAATCTGTTTTCGTCGTTGGAGCTTCCAGGGGCATCGGTCTCGCCATCGCTACATCCTTCGCTCAGTCAGGAGCTTCTCAAATTGCTATCGGAGCTCGATCAGATCTCGCAGCAGTCAAAGAAGCCGTCCTCTCTGCGGCCGAAAAAGCAGATCGACCAGCTCCAAAAGTGATTTGCGTAAGCATCGATATCACATCTCAATCCAGTGTCCAAGAAGCTGCTTCAACAGTCGAGAAAGAGTTTGGGAAACTGGATATCCTCATTATCAATTCTGGTGTCATTGGATCCCTCAAACCTATCGCTGAGAGTAGCCCAGACGATTGGTGGGAAACTTGGAATGTTAACCTTCGCGGACCATACCTTCTTTCGAGGGGCTTCTTACCCTTGCTTCTGAAGGGGGGGGATAAAACAATCATAACAACCAGCAGTGTGGGCGCTCACAAGGTGCTTTCGGGCTTGAGTGACTATCAATCAAGCAAATTGGCTGTGCTGAGACTTATGGAATTTTTGAGTGTGGAATATGGCGATCAAGGGGTTGTGAGTTACTGCATACACCCGGGAAATATTCCCACAGATATGATCGGTGGCGCTGAGGGTGTAGAGAAGTTGGGCATGAAAGAGAGTAAGTTCTTGTTTCATTGTAATACCCCCTACTTGATCGTGTTTTCTCTAATATGTGAACGTAGTTTTCACTGAGACCCCAGAATTGAGTGCCGATTCGCTCGTTTTTTTGACGAAGGAAAAGAGGGACTGGCTTGCTGGGAGATATGTCAATGTTACGTGGGACATGCCAGAGCTAATGGCAAGGGAAGACTACATCGTGAAGGGAAACAAGTTGAAAGTCAAGCTAGATTTCTAAAATAGAAAAATCCGGGCTTCACTTGACCCAATGTCATTCCACGTGACCCTCAGCGTAAGTGCCTCCCGGGTTCTCGACTCTCCACCATCCAATCTCCATCTGAAAACAACACAACTCAATCTATGTTGAGTGTAGCCTCCGTTATTTAATTGCATGGGGGGATTTTTAATTTGCAACTTCCATGTGAGTTGAGTGTGGTGATTCACGAACCCACTAGGCGGCTCATCTAGCTGAGGTAGTACCCCTAAGATGATTCACAACGACATTTTAGTACCTGGATGGGAATAATCACAACACCTTCCTGTTTAGATATATCAAACCCCTTCTTTCAATCGTCTCATGGTTTTGCTACCAATCATACACCCACCACACTTTCAATCAAAACTTCGAGTCTCCAGCAGGAATGACTTCTAAAACCAGCCAGCGGGCGACAAGCTCAGAAAATGGAAGCGAGAGATTGGTGGCTGTCACCACTTTCAACGCAATCAAACCTGCATCGGAACTCCAATGCACCAAACTACAAGTCACAGAAACGGAAGACATTGAGAACCGGCAATTCCGCCCTTTCAACCGCCTCGATCAAAAGCTCCGTCTCAAGATATGGCTTTTAGCCCATGATTCTTCATCTCGTACCATTCAGGTTAGGCTCCGAGGTTTTCCCAACCAAGTTCTCTATCGATTTGACGAAGACTTCGACGATGACCCTTGGGAAATTTATTCATGTCAAATCCCAACCCTCCTTGCTTGTTGTCAAGAGTCGCGGAATGCCCTTCTTCCTAAATACTCAACTCCATTCGTCGAAAATGTTGGGGTATTCGGTGCACCGTCTTCATTCCCGGGCGGGAGATTTCTCTTTTGCTGGGACACAGATTTGCTTCTGATTGATATTGAAGAGTATTGGGGAGAGGACGACTACTTGCCAAGAGTATTTATGGAGATCTTTGGCCCTTACTACACCGGAACTGGTAACTGTCCTCTTTCTTCTCCTAATGGTTCTTTTGTCAAACAAAATCTACGTAGGCTAGGGGGAAATTTTGAATTGTGGTGTCGTGCCTTGGGAGGGCTTTTTTCGATCAATTTGACAACTTGGAGGAAGTTGTTTTTGTACCTTACTTTCAGCGACGCCGAAAGTCTCTGGGATATTTGAATACTTTAGCGCGATGTGATGAGTTTGAGGGCGAGGTTTTGAGGGGACTTTGGGGGGAGAATTTCCGGAGACAGTTTCGGAGAGGATTGCAAAAGTGGCTTCAGGATGGACAAACCATTTTGAAACGGTTGCGAAAAGATAACCTTGGGTTGAACGACTCGAAAGAATACTACCACCAAGTCATTCCATTATTCTCGCCGCCCACTGGGCTGGATGCTTCGTCTTCCGGCTCATTTACCATGTTCTCTTGTCTACCACCAGAACTGCGAGTGGAGATTTGGAGATTCTCTTTCCCAGCCCAACGATATATCGATTTCGTCTCAACTACAGTATTCGATGATTACGGCTACGCTACAAACTTGAAAGGGTGTTGGCACGCGGTTGCTAGCGAATGTGCGCCAGTTCAATTTTTCGTTTCTCAGGAAGCCCGAGCGGAACTTTTGAGGTATTACCAACCACTGAAAGCCAACGATAATCACCCAACGATATACTCCAACCTGAAATTGGACGTCCTCTGTTTTTACTCCCCTTGTCCATTCACTATTTTAAGTTTCGTCAGCACGATCTCCGACCAGACACGCAACGACATCACATACATTCAAGGATTGCGATTGAGCAGACCGAATGGTTCGCTCCATTGTGATCTTCGTCGTCTACCGAACCTCCGGGAAGTACGCTTCGATCATCATGGCCGTCTCGGTATAATACATCCTGCTCGCGAGAGGAACCAGCCAAGTACCACTGGTTGGGAAGAACATGCGACCTGTGAGTTGACGGAGGAAGAAGAGTTTCAATTCAGGAGGTGGAACCTAGATTCACATCCAGCCCTTCCCTCGATTCGATTCGGACGACGTCTTGTTGGTGATCACGCTTTCATTAATTAAATTCCTCTTTGTGGGTGTGTCATTTCCCAATTGTCTAAGTAGGATAGGATGGACTTAGAATATTGTTGATTTCTTACTTTTATCTTTACTTCAACTTCTTTGGGTAACTATATTGAAACTTGTCGTTGAGCAGTCTTGGGAGGGGTATAGTTAAATTCTTCAATTCTTTCTTAAACGTGATGGTATCTACTTCTCCGTTGCCACGACTACCATTTGCTATTCTACAGCTATCCTTACTCCAAATTAATAATATTATGGTATCTTTGAGCTACAGAGAATGATATAACTGTTACAATCACTATTAGTTGAACAATTGAGGGAGTAGAGTAGAGGTGTTCTACTCCAAATATGTCACGAATTTCTACATTCAAAACCTGGTACCAAATCAGAGAAATTCTATAGCAGAGATAGTTGTTTATCGCCGCTCCCTGCTTTTCAAACAACATTCCATATTCTCTAAAATGGAGGGATTAGCTTAGAAGATGAGCCAGTTATGCCCGACAAAGATTACGAGTCGGCAGTGGCGTAGGATGAGAAAATGATCAATTTATTCCATACCTGAATTCTCAAAAGAGAAATCACCCCACATCAGCTATCTACTGACTATCTACATATGGTCGAGGTATATATTAAAATTTAAATCATGCTGAGGTTTGCCGTGTTTGACAATCTTAGCGAGCCGAGGAACGTTCATATCTAGATTTTGCAAATATGCCGCCACCTCGTGACTGAACCATTTGTCATTTTTGTTTTCTCTCCAACCAATCATAGGGCGCCCGGAGCGAAAATCCCAACTGTAGTTTGTCTTTGAAAAGACCTTTCGTAGATTTGGGAGACGATCCATCAACTCGTTCAACTCAGTCCAGCGGTAGGTTGGGCCGGACCTCCAAGGGAATAGGCAAATATGAATACATGTTACTTGGTTCAAAATTTTCTCCGGGACCGATTTGAGAAATCCTCTGTTGATTATATGGTCTGGTAACTTACCGCATGGCTCACCGTCTAGAGAATATAGATTAGTCTGAGTCCGGGGTGTGGTTATATAGTAGAAGGAGGGTGAAGATTTTGTGGGCCATATGGGTTTACCAAAGAAGACCTTCGCGCAGAGAAGCTGAGTACATACCAAAGCAGATGACATCTATCTCGGGGCAGTAATAAACTGCTCCGAACCCATCGTTGCCGTGTAATGGAATATAGTGCTTGTTGACCATCTCTCGGGCTTCTTGACAAGCAAAGAATTGTGCTGGAGCACGACCAATTGCAACTGGATGCCACTACAAAATTTTCGAGTCAGTGTCTTTCTTCAAGTGAGTTTAAGGACCAGAAAGTTCAAAACTCTCCCGGGCTTTGGAGACAGCTCGAGAAAGAAAAACTTCTTAGTTCTAGTCAAAAGGTATTCCTCGGGGAAACAGGGTGCTCACATAAGTAATGTCAGCAGGATGGACCCGCTTGTCAGACTCAGCATAATCGTTCCAAACAGGCGGGACATATACGGTAATGAACCTCCTATCTGGAAGTGCGAATTCCCAGATAATGTTCCTGAGCTCAAGAGGGAGGTTCGGAAACACTGTGAAGACTTGGTCAGAGTTCTTCTTGGGGGGTACTCGTAGGTCCAATGCCCGCAAGAACCCCTTCGTGCGCAATGTGATGGGCGCATAAACATTTTCATCCCGGATCTTCCTTCGTTCCTTGATATATTTCTTTCCGCCTGCGTTTTGTTTGCAGAGTTTATCGAGATCTTTGCGTCCACTCCGGAACCAATTCAAGGGCATCTTGAAAAATTCTCGTCGAAATTGTGTGCTCCATCTCCCATTGACAAGAAATTCTTCCTCAAAACCGAGAAGCTTGTTACCTGAACGTTTTTGTAGGTAGAGCGGAACGTATTTGAGTTGCAAGTTTGCGAATTGTTCGAAGAACGCCGTGAATTCCGGTAAAATAGTTGGGTGCCGAAACAAGCTCATCCAAAACTCATGGTTCCCTGCCAGATGGCGCAAGTTTTTCTTGATTGAGTTAGGTCTCTTCGCGTCTACATATCCATTGCCAAATAGCTGGCGGAAAACCATTTCCAAATTATTCCCCCTCTGACGAAATACTTTGAGATTAATCAATACAGTGTCCTTCTCCCAACAGAATAGAAGGTTGGTTGTTTCCGTCGTCTTCGTTGCAGAACCTCTGACTCGATTGCGCCTGAACGGCGTGGCATATAGTGGGCGTAGTAAGTTCCTCGCCTCCCAACATACATGCAGGAGAACCGGGGCTTGATTTGCTCGTGCTTCCCAGCCATTCCAACCTCCGTAACGGCTAATAAGAGGAAGATTCTGCGGAACGTTGTTCATATGAGTGTGATACGGGCTATCGGTGTCGAAAACGCCAGAGCCGTACGTGCCAGGCCATGTGGTAACTATAGAAGATTTCAATGTTAGCATTGCCATATCCAACAGATCGTCTGACTGCCATGAGGAGAGAGTACATAATCTTGGGAATATCAGAGCTGATGATTATCCTGAATCCGAAAAAAATTGTCAGGACACACCTTCAATGATTCGACCCGAGTTTTGATGAGCGAATAACCATATTTTGCGACGGATGTGCAGCAAGAGTTTGGGAAAGAGGTGGAATGCTGGTCCCTTGGGAGCTTCTTTCTTGCCCTTTTCAAGCATGGGTTGATATGGCACGAAGAGTTTGGTAAGAGATCTCAGGCCTCTTGTCGACTTTTGTGGGTGTGCGGATGTTGGGGGAGCCATGATTAGCCGTTCGGTGGGTAATGCAGCTTGTTTCATATTGAAATATAAAGAATGCAAGGTCGGTCTTGATTTTGCTGCTTGTTCAGAGGTCTCAGAAAATTTATTTGTACCCGCCGCTGGTACAAATATGTATTCACCAAAGTCCGCTGAAGGCTGAAGGTGTTCGCGTGGGTCTTGGCGCATCCGGTCGCTTTATTCAATTTACTTTTTTGTAAACAAATACCTTGGCGCCCTCTCATCAGCACAAAAATTTGAGATCCATTCAATAGCTTTAAATTAGTGAAAGGGTCTGATAACAGACTAAGCTTAGAATACAAGGTGCCTCGTTATAAATCCATCAGTGTTTTCTCAAGGTGGTTTGGTAATATTATTATATTTCAGCCATGTACATACCAGGTTTTTCAATAAGAGGTATCAAATTTGCATGAAAGAAGGTTACCTCTCCTAGTTTGAATCATAGAATTGGAATTATGGAATTCTGTTTACAAATCGCTTGAAATGTATTCAAACGTGAATTTGCTCAACCAAATATTCCTTGTAAACTCATTGGTATGTTTTTGACTTATGCTCCTCAAAGCTAATAATCTTCGGGTAACCCTTTCTTGAGCTTACACGTTTCAGGTCTTTTGAGAAGACATGAATCTCAAGCAAAGGGGGCAGTGCTTCACCTGCATACGGCTATCATTGATATATCATCTTCCCCGACCTTTACTGAGGTGATTGTAATTGTACTAACCCTGTTGGCATAGGTTGGCTAAGATCTACCAGAACGTTTCCATACTTCTTATGGACGGTGTTTGTAATTATAAAGTAGGAGCGATCTCTATTCGGGTGGTATTAGACCACCAGCGAAAGAACGGCATTGGTACTTGGCTGTACATGTCTTATTCATTCGGCATCATTTCCTGCCCCTGTAACTACTCTGCGGATGGCAGAAAACTTCTAAACACTGTGCCTACCTATGGATGCTTTCAAGGCTGTGTGATGGTCATTACTACAAATTCCAGGTTCTTTTGACACACTAGAATGGATAGGATTCCTTCGTGGGACATTTGGGGGTTCATAAAATATGAATAACACGAGATGTTGAAAAATTCTCCAGTTCAGGAGTTAGGTAGGATTTCCCAGAAAATGAAGTGGATGATGTGCCATTCTTCGGCTATTAAAGGGCAAATGACGGTTGTCATTGAGGCGTGGACTTGATTTTACGAGGGAGAGGGGTATGTACCTTCGAACTTTGAAGCTCTGAAACACTGGTTTATACCTAGATACACACTTGATATTGGTCTTCAATAAATGGTACAGACTTAGGAGCTCTTCTTGAAGCTTTCTATAGCCGAGGTCGTATATGTGGAACCTCTAGCCTTCCTAGCTTAATTGTGGCTTGATACCTACCAGCGTCTCCTCCATCCACATCCAACAAACAACCTCAACTCCAACTTCCAACCAGAGGAATTTACACAACACCAACCCTTCCTGAATCTATATAATCCGCAATCAAATTCTCAATAACAGTGCAATACAACCTACTCCCCGTGTCACTACAACGGTAACCCAACAGCGGGAACTTCACCTTCAATCAAACATTTCGCACCACTAAAGCCACCAACATGTACGAAGAACGACCTCACCTTTTACACACGACATAGCACCAATAAACATGGCCACAGAAAAACCGAAGAAGATGAAGATGATCAAGTCCGAAAAAGACCAGAAGCCAGTTACATTGAAAACCTTCACATGCTTCCCAAAGCTTCCAATTGAGCTTCGACTGAAGATTTGGAAACTTTCTCTTCCTGGCGAACGTTTCATTGCTTGGATTCAAGAGTATGGTGACCCTCAGGCTTTCTACGCCGTTTCAGAAGAGAAGGCACCATCAATGTTCTTTACAAACATTGAAGCTCGAAAACTTGTCAAAGAGCATTATACGCCTGTCAGAGGGTCAAAGAGGAAGCCGACAATTTGATGTGACTTCAAGGTCGATGTCTTTTGTCCCTCAAATATTATTGCTACGAATCTCATTGACGCGTTTCGTTGGATGTCTCAGAAGGGATTGCAGCTAGTAAAGAAGATTTTGATAGTAGTGGATGATGGTGGCTATCCTCTATTCGATTGGGTGTCCGAGCGTAACACACACGTGCTAAGTGATTTGGAGGAGATCAAGGTACACGGCACCAATCATGATAATTTCCAGCACATCTTGAAGAATAGAGCAGTTGGAAAGATCCATAGCTTTAGGGAAGACAAAATGGAACTCGGCGAAGAATTGTAGGTTCTGCTTGTTACTCGTCAATAAACTATCAGGGAAAATTAGACAAATCTCCGAATTGATGGCTTTTCTGGTTACAACAGATTGCTGACCGAAACTTGTCTAGTACTCTACCACCACAGGAAACCCGTGAAGAAAATGGAGACAAGCCTACAAGAGGAGGAAGAGGAATCCAACGGCATGTGGAAGCGCCCCAGTTTAATTTATGGTAGAGCTGGAGGTTTACCCCGTTTCAGAAAGATTTACTTTGGATTTTAGACAAGAGGGAAGGTAAAGAAACATCGACCACATGTAAGTTGATCAAATCCGCCTCGGCAAGAACATATACCGAGCTAATGCCTCTTCTTCGTCTAGGAAATTACGAACAGTTAGCTCCAAGCTCAGAATCGCTTCATGATCAAGCTCAACTACACATTTCCTCCTTCCAAGTAGCAATCTCGATAAGAAATCAAAGCCCACACTCTCAAACCACCTTACGAACCAATAAACTCTACTACAAATTCTCACTTCTTCGGCTCTCATCAAAATCATCAAAATCATCAACAGAAATTCAACATTTTCACCTACCTTCGACAAATCACCCCCTCTTCACTTACCTTCCCACTTTTCTAGAAAGATAATGGCCAGAAATAGTTTCCACTGCCCCATTTTCCGGTATTTCAAAGTCCATCTCCACAATTCAACACAAAAAGTATTTCCTCCACATCCCCATATTATCAGATTCACAAGCCCCCATCCAAAAAGCAAGTTTCCTTCCTTCCCCCTCGTCAAATGAAATAGCAGAGAAGCAAAATAATTAGTACCAAACAATAAATGCTTCCCAAAACCTAAAAGTGTACAAAGAATGCGTGACAAGTGAAGAACATATGCGATTTAACTTACCTTGAGTCTACTCACCCGAAGATCGCTTTTAAAACATAACACCCCCCACTTCCCCTCCCCCCAAAGCAGAAACGAATTCAATCTCCTTCTAAGCAGAGAAGTCAACGAATTCCAATAACGCCAATTGCATAATCGCGTCACCTCTCAAATCTTCAACACCACCGTTCTCAACACCAATCCCTCACTCACCTCGTAAAGCCCAAGCCCTTCAACTCCCCAGACCCCACTCCTCTTTCAAAACTTCCTAAACTTCCTAACCGTCTCAACCCCCCCTTCAAAAATAAAATTATACCCCCCAACTCCTCCTCCCCATCTAACAGAATCCACCCACCTCAATATCTCCCCTTCCCCTACCTCAATATCTCCCCCTCCCCCTCCCCTACCCAAACC